>JAHTLZ010000288.1:1704331-1722077 GCA_023846285.1 Phrynocephalus versicolor
CACACACACACACACACACACACACACACACACACACACACACACACCAATCAGCCATTTGATGGAGAACACATGAATGAAAGGATGGGTTGTCCCAAGAGGAAATCCAAAGAGCTTTCCATAAGGCTGGAGTCTAAAAATCACCAAACTTATATCAATGATTTCACCAGCATTTTGCTTTAGAGGGCTTTCTGTGGGATAATGCCTGCTAAACGTGTTTTTCTCCACCCTTTGCTTTCCTGTCGTGCTCCACCTGCTCGGCAATCTTGGGAGATCTTCTTGATCTCTAGAGAGAGTCGAGATCCAGGGAATGAGTTGCATGGCTGGACTGGAATTTCAGCTGGCATGGAGGGTGATTCACGGCACCCTCCCAGTTTTGTCCGAGGAGTCAGCTTTGGGAAAAGATGCAGCGGTGGATTTCAGGGAGTGTTACTATTTGGCTCGGCAACGGCTTCGTTTTCTTTGGAACGAGTTAAAAGGTATTTTGCATGCCACGGGAGACCGATGGTTTCTCTCTCTTGGCAAGCAGCTTATGCTTTTGGAATACAAATAAAGCAAACGGGAGGAGAAGCAATGATAACAGAACTGTTTGCAGGGGGAGGAATACTGCGGACCTCCCAGGAATGCAAGAACCCCAAACTAAAGTCTTGAAGGGTTTAGTGGAGTAATAAAGCTAGTTAGAGCTTTGAAACTGGCCACTTAGAATGGCTCTTGCAGATCCAGTCCTAGGCTTAATTTCTAATCCTCTAAATATATTAAAGACCTTTCAACTCTTTTTTTTAATGTGCTCCCTTTTAATACAGTAGTTAATTACAATAATTGGCTCCCCAAAGATCTAAACATTTGCATTTCATTTGGCATTTTTTTTTGCAAAGATAAAAAAGCTTGCTGCTTATATATTGCTCCATAGCGCGGTATATAAGCAGCACTGTTTACTAGTAATTTTTGCAGGATATGCCTCCCCCCCCCGTCTCCCCCAGCAAGCGGGTCCTCATTTTACCGACCTCGGAAGGATGGAAAGCTGAGTGAACCTTGAGCCCGTTGCCTGGAATTGAACCCCAAGTCGTGAGCACAGTTATGGCTGCACTACAGCAGGCGAACCATTGTGCCATGAGGATAGAGTGATGAATTAGGACTCTGTAGAAAAGGGTTAGAATCCTTGTCTGGCCGTGGAAACCTACGGTGGTGGTGATAGTAAAATGGGTGAAACCGTCATTGTAATGATATTGTCAGTCTGTTCTGAAAGGGTGCAGCACATACGATACTTAGAAAAGTGTAAAATAAGGGGTGACCTTTTCCTCTTTGTGCTGGCTGAATCGCTCAGTGGTTTAGGTCTCTAGCTGAGGTTGTGCCTCCTGTGAAGTAGAGCCAGCCTGGGTAGCCTTAGGCAAGCTGTACAGTCCCAGGACACCCCGGAGGAAGGGAATGGGGAAACCACTTCTGAGTATTCAGAAAGAGGAAAAGGAAACCACTTATTTTAACTTTTCTAAGTGTTATCGTATGTGCTGCACCCTTTCAGAACAGAATGACAAGATCACTAAAATGATGGTTTCACCCAAACATGGATTGACCCAACTAACTACATTTTTAAACCCTGCAGCGGTGAGGATGACTAGATCAAACACTTGCCCATTGACAGCACAATTCAACTGTTTTTTTACTCCTTGATTGACCCACCCATTTCCCCCACCTGCTTCCTCTTCCACCGATGTGCTTGGTTGCCCCCCCCCCACAGTGGTTCTGAGTCGGTGGATTGTGCTGCTCTAAGGATGCGGGTTATGGAGTGCCACGAGTGTGCAACAGAATCTTGTACCTCGGTTGACCCTTGGCTGCTGATTTTTTTAAATTGCAGACTAGCAAATGTACCTGCCATGAGAAAAGAGAGAGAATTGCACCGGAGGGGGGGGGGGGACAGAAAGAGATGAGCCTGTAATTAAAAAAACAGGTCTGTCTGCATGACCTGTACGTGAATGGAAGCCATGATCGAAGTTTCAAAAGAGTCCATGCAAGTGCAGTTAAGGCCAGCTGTTGCTGGTTTTGCAGCTCCTCTAGTCAGACTGGTGATTTTGTTTCAAGGCCGAGATTGGTGTAAGTAACATAGCGGGTACATTGTTGTTAGATCCCTGGGCGATTAGCTACTGTTTCTGTAGTTTAAAGTTTGTTTTTTTAAACTCCCTATTTATGTCACAATTTCTGCAACAAAATGGACCCCACTGCCCGTTGCAGATTATGCTGTTGAAATGGGGTGGGGGGAAGAGCTTTGTTTAATTGTTGTTGTTGTTCAGTCGTTCAGTCGTGTCCGACTCTTCGTGACCCCATGGACCAGAGCTCGCCAGGTCTTCCTGTCTTCCACTGCCTCTCGGAGTTTAGTCAAATCCATGCTGGTTGCATCGATGACACCGTCTAACCCTCTCATTCTCTGCCGTCCTCTTTTCCTTTTGCCTTCCATCTTTCCCAACATCAGGGACTTTTCCAAGGACTCCTCTCTCCTCATGAGGTGGCCAAAATACTGGAGCCTCAGCTTCAAAACCTGTCCTTCCAGTGAACATTTGGGGTTGATTTCTTTCAGGATGGACAGGTTTGATCTCCTTGCAGTCCAGGGGACTCTCAAGACTCTCCTCCAGCACCACAGCTCAAAAGCATCGATTCTGCGGCAATCAGCCTTCTTTATAGTCCAGCTTGTTTAACTAGGAATGGATTTTTGGAAGGACCGTGATCTCTGTGCTCGGAATTATTTCAGATTCCTTTAGGATGAAGTGTCTGCCTTTCAGACCAGGATCTGTCAGGTGGGTTTGGGGAATCTTGTGGAAAAACAAGACGAGCACTGAAAAAGGGTGGCGTTGTGCTTGCACAAAGAGTGGGGTTGCAAAAATGGCATTAGGGGGATGAGTGGTATGCTGCCCATGCTGTCTGCATGGTTCTGGGACATCCTGCGAATGTTGAAGTGATCTTTCTGGAACCTTGCATTGTGGACTTCCCTCCATTCCCTCGAGTTAAACTGCA
Organism: Phrynocephalus versicolor; assembly: GCA_023846285.1. Classification (NCBI taxonomy): domain Eukaryota; kingdom Metazoa; phylum Chordata; class Lepidosauria; order Squamata; family Agamidae; genus Phrynocephalus; species Phrynocephalus versicolor. The sequence continues at coordinate 1,707,335 of JAHTLZ010000288.1, forward strand.
ATACTGCACTCAAGCCTCTGCTCATAAAGAGAGTTTGGTTCCAACTGGTTCAGGTAGCCAGCTCTCGACTGACCCAGCCTTCTGAGGTTGATAAAATGAGTTGCTTGGGGTTGCTTGCATAATTATACTCGCCCTAAGAGTACTCTAAGTACTATGGCATGGTATGTCAATTAAAACAACGATAATGCATCAGAGCGTAGCCAGGATTCGGAGCGCCTGGGGACAACGTTCATTTTTGCGCCCTTCCTGCTGCCCCCGCCATCGCACCCACCCAGCAATGTGGGGCTGAACGTTGCAGGTGTGGGTTTGGTGCATGCACGTGTGTCCATGTGAGCCTTACACCTCTCCCTCCAAGGTGAGGAAGAGTTGCAGGAAGGTGCTATGGCCACCGCACTCCTGCCTGCCTGCCTGCCTTCTTTGCCGATTGCCTGGGACGCGGCGGTGGAGGGGGTGCCATTGCCAAGCTTTACGGGAAAGGAGGGACGCTTTTACACGACCCCTAACATCCGCTGGTCCCTTAAATTCGGACCAGAGATCTTAGGGGCTTGTCGCTCTTCCTGTGTCCCCACCCTGGCTGCTGGCTGCGAGAGGGGAGGGAGAAAAAAAAGGAAGAAAAGATTGTGGCTCACCTTTGTTCTGCCTCCTTGCCGCGCGGCAACATTCCTGTCTCTGTAAAGTAGCTCTTAAAGGGGCGGGAGCCAAAACAACAACAAACAGAAGCGAGGAGAGCCCCGCACTCACTATCCTTACACCGCATCAAGCAATTTTCACCGGGGAAGAGCAGGTACAAGAAAAGTGCGCTGGGACGCGCTTATGGGGGCGTGGTCGCACTTAATTTTCTGTAAGCTCCGGAGCTGGTGGGGAAACAATTGTAAGCTCCGGAGCTTGCAGCCATTTGCTGCAGAGTTTAGGGGTCGTGTATAAACGCCTGAGGACTGCTGGGCAGTGGGAGGGTGCATGGCTTTCTCCTCCTGCTCCCCCTCCAGGCACCTCCAGATTGCTGCACCTGGGGCAGATGTACCCTTCTGTGCACTTCCCCATATGCCAATGTAATGCATATAGGAGAGATTTCTCCCCTCCATGCTTAATCCTTCTGCCCGGTTATCAAGTAGGACAGGTGGTATATATGGGGGGAACGGCTGGCCTTAGACCATCCTTGAAATAATATGGTTTGCAGTGCTTAATGTACAAAGATGTATACAGATGACATTCCCCATTGCACTATTAATCATATTTGGGCGGGTGAGCTGTCTTAACACCTGGCAATGCAGCAGGTACAGTCTTTGCCTCTGGCCGATTGAACTGGAAGCATCCTGCAACAGTTGGAATGTATTTATTTATGCTGGAAGAGTCATAAGAAAAAAACAGGAGCTGGCTCAGTCTTTTTTCACCTGTGAAGTGACTCCAACTCTTCCCTCCCTTTCTTATTGACAGATGAAGAGGCTGATGGATTTTCATCCTGATGTGTTCATTTGTTTTGTTTTTTCCTTCTGTGCCCTAACTTTTTTGCATCTATGTCTAGGAAATTAAAAGCTCATTTGAAAACTTTTTTAAAAAATCCACAGACTTTTCTTTGTTTGAAGTGGCAAATCTGTTCTGTTGAGTAGGAGTGGATTTGTGACAACACAAGTACTAGCTGGTCAGAGCTGCACACAGCCAACATGAGCACAATCATTTTCTCTAGAATTCAGTCCTAAATACACATTTGACAGAATGCAGCAGGTGTGTGCCTGTAGAACACCATCCGTCATAATTTCATGCAAATTTGTATGCCGTCTTCAAGATGGAAGTCTTACCTTGGAGAATTCTCTGTTAATACCCATTAAATAGATGAAGCCTTTGATTACCCGGACACTTAGCATTTTGATCGTGTCTTGTTGAGTTGGAAATATCCATTTCCTCTGTCCCTTCCCTAACATTTTGACCTCTCCACACATCATGAGAGATGCATTAGAAGAAAATCAGTATGTTTGGTTGGCTTGTGTCCCTGGAACTTTAAAATGCCCAGAACTTTGCATTTTCTGACATTTTAAAAACAAAAGATGACTGTTATCTCATTACGGAAGATGTAAAGGTCATCCTGAATTTACTTGCTCTTTATCTTAAAGAGTGCATTCCAATAGTTGGTATTTTAGGTACAATATGTTGAAAACTTTTCATAGATCTAGCATGAATTCCACATGGCAACCACAGAGGATCAGAGAGTTATGGGCTCTGGAGTCCCTTAGAATATGACCCCTAGTGGAGGCCCATTTCTCCATTTTGTTCCATTCTTCCCTACCACCACCCCTCCCCACCTCACCCCATCCCGAGGATGGTCAGGTAGGGTTGATCTGTGTAAGGATCAGATTTGATGAGGCCGCCCGAGTCCCCGTCCTGGCAGAAATATTTATGCTCTTGAGCTGCCTTTGTCTTCGGGCAGTTTCATTTGCACTGGCGCGTTAATTGATTTCTGAAGCAGATCACAACAACCTGGCCACCCAGGTGTAAAACTGTTGCTGAGTCTTGTGGCACAGTGGTTAAATGCCTGTACTGCAGGCAAAACTGTGCTCACGACCTGGGGTTCAATCCCAGGTAGCAGGCTCAAGGTTCACTCAGCCTTCCATCCTTCCGAGGTCAGTAAAATGAGTACCCAGCTTGCTGGGGTGGGGGGGCAATGTGTAGCCTGCATACTGTAATGAAACTGTAAACCGCCCAGAGACTACTTGAAGTCGCATGGGGTGGTATATAAGCAGAAGACTTTGCTTTGCTTTGATTGTGGGGGAAAGCCTTCTGCACATGAGAGTCCATCCAGCTGATGTCAGCTTGTGCATGGATATCTCTGTAGTTCAGGTCTCCAGCTGTGGATCCAGCGGTGGGGAGTTTGATTCCCCACTGGGTCTCTTTGGAGGGCCTCCCCTCCAGCTGTGCAATTGTAAGATTGGTATTGTGTGGGGGCTGGAGAGAGAGACAGTGTTGTAGCTCCATTCACCTGCAAGTCGTGAACTGTATCTTTTGTAGACCATCTCATGTTTGCTTAAAAGAAGGTCTAATTGGGTCATGGGCTGAACGGTTAAAATGGCGTTTATGACTTCAGAAGAGCAAATAGTACTGAGAGAGAGAGAGAGAGAGAGAGAGATGTTGGAGGCAAAAGGCAAACGGCAAACCGTGGGAAAGCCTCCAAGCTTCATTTCCGAAACCTTTATGCAAGCTGATGTTGATGGTTGAAGTTCAAGAAGGATTGGTCTGCTTTCTCACCCTTCCTGTCCTGCCCAGGCTGGTGCTTGAGTTTTTCCCAGGATGTTCACAGCAGGAAAAACAAATCTCAATACGGGGAGCTCTTAAAAGATGCTTAAACATCCAAAGAGACAACAGTTATGGAGATGTTATACTAGGGCCTTATTCTATTTCAGAGCCAGAGTGAAGAAACTTTGGCCTTCCAGACTATTTTGTGGTATTTCATCTTCCATCAGCCTCCACCCACTCTGAGGGCTGATGGTAGTTGTAGTTCCGGATTACCATTATGTGCCTTTTATATGAAATTATAGGTTTGCATAGACTTTGTGTTTATAACTACTTATAACCTAGATACCCTAAGGCCCTAAGCACATCTGATCTCACCTGATTTTGGAAGCTAAGCAGGGTCGGCCCTGGTTCGTACTTGGATGGGAGACCACCAGGGAATACCAGGCGCTAGAGATGGGCACGAAACGAGCAGTTTTTCGTTTTCGTTTTCATTTTTTCGTTTCGTTGCTGTAACGAAACGAAAAACGAATTTTGATTCCAAAATGAAACAAAACGACCCGAAACACGAAAAATTTTGTTGACCGCTTCGTTTTCGTTACGGCAAATACATTGAATTGTGCTAAATGGTAACAAAACAGCAAGTTTTCATTTTCGTTTTCGTTTTTTCGTTTCGTTATGTAACGTAATGAAAATGATTTTTTTGCAAAAAACCTCACGAAAACGAAAGCAAACCGTAACGGGCCCCTAAACGACCAAACGGCAAACGAAACACAATTTTTTTGAGTTGTGCCCATCCCTACCAGGCGCTGTAGGCACCTGGAGTAGCAACTGGAAAACCACTCCAGTATTCCTGCCAAGAAGACCCCATGGACATGGGGTCATGAAGAGTTGGTCACAACTGTAACAGCACAACACCACACACACACACACACACACACACAAACCTTGTAGCCTTAATGTCATGTTGTCTATTAATGCTGTAAGATGTCCCTCAATTCCTTGTTCTCTATACTTGAACATGTCTTAATTGTATTGGACTGTATATTATCCCTCATTACTGTAAGCTGCCTTGGGCCCATTTCCAAGGAGAAAGGTGGGGTAAAAATACTCTAAAATAAAATAAAATAAATTGTTGGGTACCAAAGATTTCCCACCCCTTGTTTAGATTTACAAATGGGAGTGGAGGTTAATAACGCATTCTTGGGCCTCTTGAGTCCGAAGGAAACCGCTTGAGATTCAGTAGGACTTAGTCCCAGTCAGGAGGAATAGAAAGTGCATATCTTTGGGCTGAGATGGGCAACATCTAAGGCCTCCAGGGGTTGCTAAGCTGCAGCTACCATCATCCTCCACCATTTGGTTTATTGGCTAAAGCTTTTTGATAACTTGAATCCAGTCTGGTCAAGATGTAAATGGCGTAAAGCGGGCAGGATGACAATTTTATTCTGTTCATTTTTCAAAATGCTTGCAAACCTCTTTAAGAAAGCTGGATCCTTCTCCCACCATTGTACATGCTTGCTAAAATCTTCTGGATTCATATAAGACCTCTTTTTTAAAAAAAAATTGGGAGTAGGAGGCATGGTGGCTCATTGGGCTAGAGCGCCGAAACTGCTGGCTGCAAAGTCGGCAGCTTGGCAGTTCGAATCCCAGGTGCCACGCAGCGGAGTGAGCTCCCGCTGTTAACCCAAGCTCCTGCCAACCTAACAGTTCGAAAGCATGTAAATGCAAGTAGATAAATAGGTACTGCCATAAAAAGCAGGAAAACAGTGTTCTGTGCGCAGAAATGTGTTCAACCATGCCGACCACATGGCCACAGACTTGCACAACACTGGCTCTTTGGCTTACAAACGGAGATGAGCACCGCCCCTAGAGTTGGACACGACTAGCACGCATGTACAAGGGGAACTTTTACCTTTAACCTTATGCATCTCATTCTTTTTCACAGAATTCACTCTTTCATAGGCAAAATAATCTTCAGTGCCTTCAAGTCAAAAACATTTCCTTCAGATCGGTTTGGATAAAAAATATAATAGCACATCAGTTAACACTTGGTCAATTTAGCACTGCCTTGGTTAATTAAAGGACTGGTTAATGAAGGGGTTGGCTTCTTCAGTTGCCTGTGGAAAGCCTGCCTACCTGTCTGTATGATATATAGACACTCCCCTAGCATACACATTGTGTTCTGCAGTTTACACAAGTATCACATTAGAATCCACAAAAGCAGATACAAATGACAATGAGATATCTAGTGAATCAATCAATCAATCAATTGACACAAATTTAAGTAAGTTGAAAGGACAGACCTATAAAAGCAGATTAAAAACAATATATTTAAAAAACCCTAGTACTGTATTTGTGATTCAGAATGTTCAGGATGCAGTGAGAAGCAGAGTAGATTTGTACTCTCTCTCTCTCTCTCTCTCTGTTGTGAGAGCATGCAATGCATTTATTGCCAAGTTTTAAGTTTTCTTTGACATTGAACAAGTCAAGGAGCCGTTGTAGCCAACACAAAAGACACTGTGACATGTCTTTGGAAGGACTGGGACAATAAAAACACCTCCCTCCCTTCACTTCAGAGGCAGCCCAAGAACACCCAAGCCCCGTGCCTGAAGTAAACTGCCTGGCTTTTTTCCATCTTGCCATGGACTCTACACCTAAGAAATAATTCCTGGCAAACCCATCTTTTGCCATGTTATTACCTATTGGTACTGCTCTGAGGAAGAGGGCTTTGCCCCTGAAATATTAGCAATGTTTTGTTATTTTTATAGCAGCCTAAAGGTATCACCTGTTCCACTTTTGTATTTGACGTTGAAGGAATCCTTGGACTCTTGAATGGTTGGCATACAATGCGCTGTATTATACAGAACAAGAACGTAGTGACTAGATAACAAGATGGTTCGCTATCAGCCCCACCTGCATCCCTTGTGATGTGCCACAGGTTCAAAAGAAGGGGGTTCTTTGCCTCCATAAGTGCCCTTCCATTTTAAAGCCAGCCCGCATGTCATGTGGCATCCGTTTTTGCCCCTCTTGGCCGTGGAGAGCACCTGAGTGCCACCACAATTGGATATTTCAACAATCTAATGTGCAACATGGCAGTGTTTGTCCTCTGGGAGATATGGCAGGAATTCAGTGTTTAGATGTCAAGGACAGGGACATGAACACGAGATGTTGTCAACTAGAAGCACCGGAAAATTGTGTGATCAGGGGAAAGCAAGCCAAGACAATTCCTTTTCAGCTTCCGTTATATGAAGCCTCCTTGGGTCCCCTTGAGCCACCTTTGGGAAGCAAGGTGGCACATAAATAAAATAAAATAATGATGGAACAAACAAACAAGTACATGCTTAAATAAATATGAAGTGTATTGCACCTTTGCTGACTTTTTTTAAAAAAAAACAAACCAATCCCATTTGTATAGTGACAGAAGTACTGTGGTACACCTGCACCATTTCATTGGAAAACAAATGTGTATGTATGTTCCATAGTCTCCCTTGAGCAGAAATAACACTACCCGTTGAAAGCAAACACGTATGGAAAGAAAACGACAGGCCAAATTCCTTCTAGATTCCGTCTCATGCCTAATTTCAGGTTACAGGCAGCAATAGCTGGAAATCTAACATCTATCTGTTTGCCCTGAAATGGGTATTATTTTAATTCTTTCTTCGCCTGTATTTGATGCTTGGAATTAAAATGGGCATGTTTGTCCCCAAGTAGATCTTTGTTGTTGTTGTTGTTGTTGTTGTTGTTGTTGGCGGTGGTGGTGGTGGTGGTGTGTGGGTGTGTGGGTGTGTAGCTTCCTTTGTATTCCTCATCTAGTTCCCTTCACCTGTGTGTTGTTTTTGCTAAATAAAAAAAAAGACAGCATGTGCAGTGGTTAGAGCCTTGGGGATTACGAGACCTAGGTTCACATCTCCAAGATGTTTGGATAACTTTGGGTGGAACAGCCTCTCTCAGCCTCAGCTACCGGTACCTCTTTGGCTTTTTGAAAACATGAAATAGGAGAGCCGTGTATGCAACTTCATGATCCACAATGGGAAAGAGTGGTATGAATGTTATCCACAAAGATGTGAAAACCCTAACCCCAACCCTAACCCCTTTTAGATGTGGAGGGAGCAGAACTGGATAAAAACGCGTTGGTTACTCCATCATGTGAGAAAGCTAGACAGTGAAGGAAGCCGAGGGGGGGGGAATTAATTTGTTTGAAATGTGGTGCTTTGGTGATTCCCTGGACTCCCAGAAAGGCATACGAGTGGATCCTAGATCAAATCAAGCCTGAACTACCTGTGGTGGCAAAGATACTGAAACGGAGGCTGCTTCAGCCACCTCACGAGAAGGCAGGATTTTCTGGACGAGACAATAATGCTGGCAAAGGTGAAACACCTCAGGAAAAGAGAAAGGACAAATGCAAAATGGGTTGACTCCCTAAAGGAAGCCACAAGGTTGAAGTTGCAAGAGTAGGGCAGTTGAGGACATTCTGGAGGTCTTTGCCATAAGCCAGAGGCATCTGGACGGCACATCACAACATCTGGCTTGGCTCCGTTTCCACTTAGCTCTGTCAAAATTAATACTTTCGCCGCCCAGAGTTCCCGTTGGGAAGATGGGCGGGATATAAATTCAACAATAAATAAATAAATAATAAATACTCAGAACTCATATTTATGTCCGTCTGCCCACGCGTCAAACGGGAGTGTCAGATCCTGGCACTCTTGCTTCTCCAAACTATTATCTTTGTCAAGCGAACATCCTACAGGGCTTTGAAGCATTTTTATTCTCTAGTAGTGGATTTGAAAAGCCGTCCCGATTAATCGCTCAAGATTAAGCCTTGATGCCATGTAAAATGCCTGCTTTCAGTCTCAGCGGCCAACATGAGCTTGCGGGCTGGTAACAGACCAGTTTAATGATATTTTTTCCTCAGCTTCGTTTACTCCACTTAAGCTGCAAAGCTTAGAAGCGTGAGTTATGCCTTTCCCAGGGCTCGTGGCTGCCCAGGGTGCTGTTGGGACACGTTTGCGAGGATTGTTGGCCTCAAGAGAAGACAGACAATACTTCTCTGGAGAAAGAGCAAAGGATTGTCTGGCACCCTTAAAGCCAACAGGTTTAGTTTCATGTGGGGTTTCGTGAAGCACAGGCCATTACCTCAGAGGCATGGGACACAGTATTAAAGCACCAGGTGAAAGGCTCAGAGTTTGGGGGTTTTTTTGCACCTGTTTTTGGCTATTGTTTGTACTTCCACGTACAAGTGGCAATGCATCGTCGTTGTCTATGATAAGATGTGTTGTGGAACGTTTTACCAAGCTGCTACAAAAATACGGTGGGCTTTGAATTGATGTGCAGTTTGAATGCTTGAAAAAGGGACGCGGGCTGTTTGATATGTCCTCTGGGTTTCGCTGAGCTGTGGTGCTGGAGGTGACTCTTGAGAGTCCCCCACTGCAAGGAGATCAAACCTGTCCATCCTGAAAGAAATCAACCCTGAATGTTCACTGGAAGGACTGGTTCTGAAGCTGAGGCTCCAGTACTTTGGCCACCTCATGAGGAGAGAGGAGTCCTTGGAAAAGTCCCTGATGTTGGGAAAGATGGAAGGCAAAAGGAAAAGAGCACGGCAGAGAATGAGATGGTTGGACGGTGTCATCGATGCAACCAACATGGATTTGACAAAACTCCGGGAGGCAGTGGAAGACAGGAAGGCCTGGCGAGCTCTGGTCCATGGGGTCACGAAGAGTCAGATACGACTGAACAACAACAGCAGCAGCAGCAGCAGCAGCAGCAGCAACAACAACAACAACAACAACAACAACAACAACAACAACAACAACAGGGGTTTAGGAATCTGGTTGTTGAGCTAGAGGTTGGGAGTTCCCTGCTGTGCCTTTGAGGGAGAAGCGCCAGCCTGGGTGGCCGTGGGCAAGCTGCACAGGAGTCCCAGGGCAAACACAGAAGAAGAGAATGGGAACCATAAGTCAGAATTGAGTTGATGGCCCATGATTATTATTAATACATACACACTTCCTAATGAGTGCAAGCCACAAATATAGTTTGACTACCGAACTCTAGAAGCTGAAACATTGAGGAAGTGGGTTGGGGTTTACGAAAGCTCATGCTGAAGTGCCTTGCGCGGACAGATTTCAGAAGGTTCTGTTTCCAGAGAAGTAGCTAGGTTTATCTGTCTCAGCACGTTGGAGGAGATCAAAGAGGGGAACGAACGAGAGGGTGGAGAGGCAAAACAATGAAGTGCCCAACAGTTTCCTCTCTGTTAATCTGTTAATTGGAGAACTGCATTGTTGAAAGGGAATTTATGGGTCATCCAGTGCAGCCCATCTCAAGAAGACACAGTGGGGGTGGGAATCGAACCCCTCAATCCCAGGCTCCACAACCAGACTGAAACCACTGAACTATCTGGCAGGGCTCTTCCTCCTTCTTTTATTTTTCCTGGTGAATTGTGTCGGTAAGGGTGTGTGTGTGTCATTGGGCTGAAACAGAGCAGCACAGGTACCTCATGGAAAGGATTGGGGTGAGTTTTGGGTGTTTCCCCTTGGTGAAAATTTAAAAGGCAGAAGCTTTGTTTTGTTTTGTTTCACTCCTGCTTTTACTGATTACTTGCTAGTACTGTAGTTCAAGATGTTTTGCTGCCTGAGTGGCATCTCTCCGCACCCTTTCCCATAGCAAGTGGTACGGCAGTTTTTCAGTGCCTCTGCAAGTTGGCATTGTGGCAGATTTTGAAATGACGGCATGTATCATGATGGTACCTGGAGTCACACGGTCAGGGAGGGTCCAAAACCACAGGTGGTTATATGGATCCGCGCCAGAAAACATTTGCAACAGTTTTCATCTTGGTTAGGACCAGGTCTTTTGCAAAGCCAATGGGACTTGATTGATTGTTCGAAAACCAACTACTGTGGTCCCTTGTATAAAGGAATTTATTTGTTCCAAATGAAATTCTGTTAAGCAAAATTTCCTTTGTACAAATTTCCCATAGGAATGCACCAAAAACGGATTAATCCCTAATCACGGCCATTTTTCTTGTGTACGGATTCGCCCCATAGGCTATTCTGTTCAGCAATTTCCCCCTACCTCCGGAAATTTTTCCCTTTACGTGGATTTTCTGTTGAACAAACTGCTTGTTATACGAGGGTCCACTGCACTACTGATTTCAGCAGGGATCACTCATAACGCTACCTCATTGATGGGAAAAACCTGCTTCCTTCCAACACACAATGAAGGTCACAGCTGAGCTCGGAGGACTCCTGGAGGCTGGGAGGCAAATAGCACCGTTATTCCCATAAAAATCAAAATATTTCGGTGCTTCAGTCCCGCAGGCCCCTTGTGTTCTGCTTATATACCACCCCATACTACTACAAGTAGTCTCTGGGCGGTTTACAATTTTAATTACAGAGTGCAGGCTACACATTGCCCCCCCCCCCGCAAGCTGGGTACTCATTTTACCAACCTCGGAAGGATGGAATACTGAGTGAACCTTGAGCCTGCTACCGGGGATTGAACCCAGGTCGTGAGCACAGTTTTACCTGCAGTACAGGCATTTAACCACTGCGCCACTTCAGCACTCCTGCTAATCTCCATAATCATCTCTGCTCCCTGAATCAATCCTGCTGTCTGTGGTATAGGCCCTGCAAAAGCAGGGGCTGTACCACAGGGCTGCAAGCTCTCCCCTGCTTCCCAGCTGGCCGTATCCTTGATGGAGATTGCTCCTGTTGATGCAAACACTGAGAATGAACTATTCCGGCAACTGTGGGAAGAAAAAAGGACTGCCTTCTGCATAATGTGGTGTCAAGTCAGCAATCGTGCTCGCCAGCTTTGAAGTTTTCTAATTTATAGTAATTGGCTTTTCATTAAGTGAAGATTCTTTGCTACCTTGAATTTGCGTTCTGCCTGATGGGCAAGTAATCTTTGGGAAAGTTGCTACAAGCCCCCCCCCTTTTTTTTGCACAGTGAGAAAGAGGCGTGCTAGTTTTTGATGTGTCAACACACATGGCGATCAAAGGACCCTTGCTTATCTCAAAACATATATGCGGGAAATCAAAGCATGCTCCCTTTCCAAAGATACATTGAGGGAAGGCATAAAGGGAGGGCTGTGGCAATTAAACGTATTTAGGCGTTTATTAGGCTCTTCTGCCTAGATGCCCTAAGCACATCCGATCTTGCCTGATATTGGAAGCTAAGCAGGGTTGTCCCTGGTTAGTACTTGGATGGGAGACCACCAGGGAATACCAGGTGCTGGAGGCGCCTGGAGTAGGAACTGGCAAACCACTCCAGTATTTCTGCCAAGAAAACTCCATGGACATGGAGTCACAAAGAGTCGGTCACGACTGTAATGACACAACACAACACACACACGAGGAAGAGAAAAAAACCCACCCTGTGCAGCCTGGGACAAGCTGCAGAAAAATGGCGCGGAGGAGAAACGGGTAGCTCCTTCTGCGTGCTTTATGTCTGGAAGACTGGGAATGAGCAGCATGAGTCGAAACTCATGGCACAGGGTTATTAGTGAGCCTCCATGGAATCCGTGCAGCTACAGAGCCAGAAGCTGAAAGTTCAATTCCCCTCTGTGCCTCCTGAGTAGAGGCAACCTGGGTGGCCTTGGGTGAACTGCACAGTACCAGGGCTCCCCCTAGAGGAAGGGAAGGGGAAACCACTTCTGTGTGTTCTCTACCTGGAAAACCTTGGAAAGGGCTGGCCACAAATCAGGTTGGACTTGACGGCTGATTGTTATCATTAAAAAGGGTTCCGCTTAGGACAGGCATGTCCAAACGTTGGCCCTCCAGATGTTTTGGACCACAACGCCCAGAATTCTAAGCTTAGATTGCCAGTGACAAAGGACTGTGGGAGTTGTGGTCCAAAACATCTGGAGGGCCGAAGTTTGGACATGCTTGGCTTAGGATGTGGCCCCGGTTGCTCCCAAATGCTGATGGGAATGGGTCCTGCATAAAAAGTATTCTCGAGCAGAAGATCTGTTTCTCTGGCTGCCTTGCATAAAGTTGATGACCTCATAAGCCCTGGGCATGTCTTGGAAATGAAACCTTTCTGATTTCTCCTCTGATTTCTCCTCTATGGAATCATGTTCAGCCTTGGGAAGCTGGGGTGGTGGTGGTGCAGGACATGAAGGGGGAGTCTTGAACTGCTGAAAATTGCCCTCATTGGGTGCAGTGGTGTGTATCAGATCCTGCCCCACGATCCTCAGTGGCTTCTATAGGATAAAAGGGATCCCAAGAGAGCCTCGGGATCTTTAAAGTGATAATTAGAAATATAAATTTCTTAAAAGCTGCTGATGGCATAATCAGCCACGGGGGGCATCTCTATGCAGCAGGATAAATTATGCTTCTGAATATCAGCTGTTTCTTCCAGTCCTAATAGTTTGATAAATACTGGGTTTTGTCTTGGTCTTTCCTCCCCAACAGTTAATAGTAGGTTCAAACCTGCTACTGTTTAATTTGCGTTCAAGTTATGGTAGATTTTTCCAGGACTCGTGGATCAAATGAGTGGGTGTCCACTATCCAGTAGGACACCCTTTTCTGCAGGGGTCAATATTCATTGATTCACTTATCCATAGCCTGAAAGTTCTGTATTTAAATTATTAAAAGAAAAATTCTAGAAATATACATGTTTAGCTATGAAGTTAACAGAACTGACCACTAGCGGTAGACAGAGACCATGCTATGTATAGGATTTTCTGGAAATATTCCCGCTGTGTCATTACCAGAACTAGTCACTAGAAGGAGGCACAGAGCATACTAGGTATAGTACTTTGCTCATTATTAAAATAGTTTGGTAGAGTCTTATGTTTTCCAGTTCTGGGGGGGGGGGCTTGGAGACAATCTGCCACAGATATGGGGGTTGTATTTTTATTGCCTGGTCATTAAAAGAAAGTATGCTAGTGTTTCAACTGCCCAACCCATCCCTATTTAGGTCAGAATGCAAATTATGCCAGTGTTGAACCAATTACAAAGCAGTGCCAGCAATCGGCAAGCTATAGAAGATCAGAAGCAAAGCTGTGTCAGATAGTTAGACAGTGCTTAACCCTTAAGTCAGGCATGTCCAAACTTTGGCCCTCCTGATGTTTTGGACCACAACTCCGAGAATTCTAAGCTTAGCCTGCCAATGGCAAAGAACTGTGGGAGTTGCAGTCCAAAACATCTGGAGGGCCGAAGTTTGGGCATGCCTGCCTTAAGGGATAGCTGTTGGTTACACTGGGCTGCATGTAACATCTAGGTTGGGACTCCGTAAAAGGAAGACGCCCCACACAAAACCAGACCGAAGTGATCCCTGTTGTTGTCAGTAAGGCTGGACATTCGTGACCTGGATGACTTTGGAACAGATCATGTGTTAGTGCCGTCCATGTGACCCAATAGTCTACGATCTAGCTGCATGCAATACAAAACCTTTTAACGTTGAAATTGACTCTGCCGATTCAAGTCATTCAATCAACTTGCCCTAACATGTCCCTTCATTTGCATTGGTAATCTGAACCGTACATTCTGGTAGTGTCAGTCAACAGATGTTCCTCAGTTTCCCTAGGAAAGCAATCAAAGAACACTGCTATACTGGTGATTAACTTGTTCTTTTTCTTTTTTTAACAGGAAGTTTCATCTCCATCTTTGAAGTTGACTCCGTATCCCCAGGGCACCATCCGTAGGATAATTTTGGAGAACCCAGAACAGGTAGGAAAATCGACTGCAACAGCCAGAGGGCAATTCACGTTCTCGCTCTGAGCAAGTTTGAGATATGATCTAATAGATTGTAGGTATGAATGGAGGAATTCTCTGCAGAAAAACTGATAACCCCTTATTGGTGGGATCAGTATGTGCTAATTTGTTTATCACACAGTCTGAAAATATTAAAATATTAAGAGAAAAATCCTAGGTAATCAATATTTTTAAATGTGGAGTTGCCAGAAGTGGACACTAGGGCGAGCGAGAGGCCATGCTATGGATAGTGTTTACTGTAATCCATGCTTTTTACTATCTGCAGAAGGAGATCTAGAACCAAACCCCTGTGGAAAATTGTATGGAAAATTTCCAAATGCCGGTCACTACTTGCTAACTAAAATGGCTGCCTGAATGCAGGATTCTAGGCTAGCAGGTTTCAATTGCACACAGATGTGTGATGTTGTTTGGTCTTCCTTAGGCTTCCCTTTTATTCAGAAAGGCTGAACTGGGAGAGGTTAGAAGAAGACATATGGAAGATGCAAGGTTCCTCACCCATAAATTAACCAAAATGTTGCATCCTTAGCTTGACATGTGAAATCCAGGAACTTGCCTCAATGTTGGTTTCACAAGCCAGGATTCTTAAACTGAGAACAAGCCATGGTTTGTAAGCCACGGTCCTGGTTTGAGACACCATCCAGAGCAAAACATTCTCACTTTGTTTAGTTGTGCGTGCTAGAGGAAGGAACTGTGTGAGGACAAACTTTGCATGGCAAACCAAGATTCACCAGAATTTGGCCTCCGATGGCATATGAATTCCTTTGCTCGTTGATACAAGTTTGATTCCAACAATTACAGTGTACATTTAT
>JAHTLZ010000288.1:1722087-1734925 GCA_023846285.1 Phrynocephalus versicolor
AATTCCCTTCTGTCTGAGTCCCCAAATGGTTCCGTTTCCTTCCCGTCCCACCAATGTTTTCACCTCTGAGCACAAAGAATCCAATGTTGAACTTGAGCTTCAGGAAAGAGGCGGGGGAACCATTTGGTCCCTGCACAAAAGCTCAGTGTTGTCCTGTTAGGGAACTCAGATGAATGAGAACCTTCTTTTCAAAAACTGAATGGGTCATCATGTTGTGTTGCATTCCCTAGTTCTCCAAGGAGTATCCAGTTCCAGGGACTGCCTTTTCCATTCTTCATTTCCCCTTCAGGAAGATGCATGGGGGCTTTAATCAAGGAATCGAACTCTTGTCCAGTGTTTCCAAGTACTTACAACCAGTGGATTCAGACTCTGCCAGTCATTTTCCTCTCTGTGGAGGAGACAGTGGAAATGGGTGGTCGGAACTAAGCTCCGTGGGACCTGCAAGAGATTATCGGTCTGGTAGTCTTTCCCCATGAAGCCTTGTGCCACAATGGTTAAACTGTTATACTACAGCCAAAACTGTGCTCACGACTTGGGGCTCAGTTCCAGGTAGCCGGCTCAAGGTTCACTCAGCCTTCCATCCTTCCGAAACTGGAAAAAAAATGAGTACCCAGCTTTCTGCAGGGG
Organism: Phrynocephalus versicolor; assembly: GCA_023846285.1. Lineage (NCBI taxonomy): Eukaryota > Metazoa > Chordata > Lepidosauria > Squamata > Agamidae > Phrynocephalus > Phrynocephalus versicolor. Next base: position 1,722,715 of record JAHTLZ010000288.1, read on the forward strand.
GAGGGGCAAAGTGTAGCCTGCATAATTACTTGTAAATGGCCCAGAGAGCACTTTAAGCGATCTGGGGTGGTATATAAGCACCACACTTTGGTTTTTTTTTGCATAGGCAGCCTCTAAAAACACCTCTTTCAAACCCATTCCTTGCAGCTCCCATGAAACTTAGTCCTGCTTATATACCATCCCATATCACTTCAAGTAGCCTCTGGGAGGTTTACAGTTTTTAATTACAGTATGCAGGCTACATGTTGCCCCCCCCCAGCAAGCTGGGTATGCATTTTACCGACCTCAGAAGGATGGAAGGCTGAGGCAACCATGAGCCAGCTACCTGGGATTGAACCCCAGGTCGTGAGCACAGTTTTAGCTGCAGCACAGGCATTGAACCACTGCACCATGAGGCTCCTAAGGACTTGAAAAAGTTTGATTTCTGGATTAAATCCACCCCCACCCATCCCCATGTCTGGCTGGGGCATTCCTGCAGACCTGTAATCTGCAGATTCAAAAATCCCATGCCTAGTTGTATTCCTGGGAAGAAACCCTTCCCCTTTCTTCTTTCTTATGCATTTCCTTTTCTTTCGCCGAGCCTTGAGTTATTGTTGTCAAAAAAGTGTTCTGCTTATATACCGCCCCATACCAATTCAAGTAGTCATGTCTTTAGATGGCGATGATCCTTTTTATGCACAGGGGAAAGTGGGGCTGACTCTTTTTCTATGACATCAGTGATGGCTTGGGGTGAGATCTCATTCCAGGGTGCGTGCATCGTTGGGTTCCTTAGCACAACCGAAGTGCTGGCAAGGATTAGAGCTCACGGCAAGAACTCAGAACTGCCTGTGTTTCCTTCCAGGAGAAGCAGTACCAGTATGCTCTCCAGCACGACCAGTGCCATGCCAACCAGCCCCAACCAGTGGAACACGTTCAGGTGGTCCAGCAGCAGTGCCAAACCACCCAGACGGGCAACTGCTACGACGTCGGCCCAATCTCGGTCAATGATGCCGGAAGGGGAATTGTGCAAAGAGTCACCGTTCAGCCCTGTGAAGCAGTACGTATAATAACTCTTATATCATATAGTGATCTGGAAGTTGAGTCATGGCAACTGGACTTCTTTCCTTGAAGCAAAACAAGTTGAGGAGCCGTGTAGCCATCACAAAAGACAAAGACAAAAGTAGAACAGGTGATACCTTTAGGCTACTATAAACATAATAAAAACATTGCTAATATTTTGGGGGCAAAACCTCCTTCATCAGAGCAGAAAAGAAGTCCAGTTGCCATGACTCAACTTCCAGATAACCTCACCTGGATGACTGAGAATCTTCACAGACATAATATGTAGATATGTTTTAAGTTTCCACAAGGTTTGGTTTTCTTTGAAATCTGGAATGTTCAGGTGTTCTCGGGGCCCAATGAATAGTCTAGAGCAGTGGTGTTCTTAGACAGCAACTTCCAGAAATCCTGGCCAGCATAATTAATGGTGAAGGCTTCTGGGAGTTTGAGTTCAAGTACACCTGGGTATCCAAGGTTGGGAGCCCTTGGTCTAGAACTAGCAGAGGCTGCATCACTGTCAAAGGCAAACTGGTGGAAGGTTGTTGGATTGGGCCAGGGTTGGGGGGGGATGCTCAGTAGTAGGACTGCCATTGGCTTCCCAGGGGAGTCTTTCCTCACCTTCCTTTCTCTCCCCCCCCCCCGCCCCTTTGTTGTGGTGCTGGTCGGTGGGCCCAACAGCAGACTAAAAAGAACCTGGCCTATCTCTAGGGTCTGGGTCAGGGGTGGTGAACCTTTGGCCCTCCAGATGTTTTAGACCACAACTCTCACAGTTCTTTGTCATTGGCAATCTAGGCTTGGAATTGTGGGAGTTGTGGTCTAAAACATCTGGAGTGCCAAAGGTTCACCACCACTGGTCTCGGCAGTGCTGCTGGCATCCGCCATTTTGATTCTTCCTTGATGCTGCCTTGGGGGAAATTAAAATGGCAGGTGACCACTATAGTCATCTAGACTGCTGCATTAAGAGGGATTGTGGGGAACTGTCTGCGTCAAAAGTAGAGTAGTTATGGACATACCTCAGAGCTTAGGCCCTCATCAGTGGCATTGCGATACTAACCCTGATGTGATTGGGGTCACCCAAGAAACCTCAGTGTAGGGGACCGACCACTCAAAACCTCATGGATAGGTAGCGTTAAATATTTGTTTTTACAATATCTCCCTGTATTGGCTCGCTCCTTAACCCGTGGGCTGCGTATTCTCTTCCAGAACACTCCCATTTTCTCCCACACTTCTACATGTTGTCCCATCAAAGCACCCACCCACCTGTCCATCATAGAAACATAGCTAGCTGTTATATACTGGACTAGATATGGGCACATCTTGGTTGATCACACACTTAGACAAAAGGTCCTTGCTTTACCTTTCTGTCTCACGCAGACTTAAAATCCAATGAGGAAGCACGCTGTGACGTCATCTTTCCTGCTTCGTGCTGTTGGCAAATCAGAGAGGGAGGCGGGATGATGCCTGTCCCCACACAGCTCCTGATTGGCCAGCATCACAGATCTAGCACAGATGATGTTGCAGCATGCTTCCTAGTTGGACTTTAACCCTGCGCGAGACAGAGAAAGGTAAAGCAGTTGCATCTGCACGTATCAGCCAGTTCCAAGGACCACCTGGCCGGTTCCAAGGACCTGCTGGTTCCGAAACGAAATGCCCATCCCTAGTAGCAGCACCACAGGGTTGTCTCCTCCGTGGATGCTGCTCACAGCTCTGTTTAGGTGCCAACTAGCCCACTGCTCAGACTGCACCAGGCTATTCAGGTGCACGATGAAACCTACCGAAAAGAAAATAAGCCCCGCAGCACGGTGCCAGGAAGAAGTGGGACAGCTCTAAAAAGGGCAGGATGTCTCGATCTAAGTCGAGATGCTGTGATTTGGTTCACGCCGCACCGTACCAACAGTGATTCCCAACAGTGATCTATATACCTGTCTGTACTGACCCACAGACAACCCTCTATCAGATCGGCTTTGACTTGGTTCCTGCTTTGGGAAGGGGTAGGACTCAAGGTTCCCCTTACGACTCCCTGATTCCTTGCTTCTCTTATCTCAATGGTCACTGGCTGATCACTAGTCAAGGTTCTTGATGATCTCCGAATGATGTCCTTCATTGTCCCCCAATTAGGCGCAATGCATTCAGGAGACAAACAACCAGTTGGACTCCCGGTTCTTCGGGGAACTCCTTGCAGAGCTGCACCACAAGAGTGAGGAGCTATACGACTGCTTATTCCAGCACGTTGGAAAGCTAGGCACAAGGTAACAGATGCTCCCACCTTAGCCGTGGCCACCTCGTAATCTTGGGGATGTCGTGCCGAGAAGATCCGCTTGGTCGAGCCACCGTAGCTGGAGTCCACGTGTGACAGTTCTCTAATGGACTGTGGCTTGGTCGACGAGCGGTGCTTTTTTTCGGAGCGACAAGGGAGGCTGTGAGCTCTGCTTTCAGAAATGACCTCCGCAGCTTTGCAGTCCCAAATTACACTCACGACTGGAGGGTATTGCGAACATTTTCCCCAGATTGTGTTGGAGTTCTTGAGGAGTTACACTTTGAAAAATAATTAGCTATAGTTTCACGAACCCATGAATCATTTCATTCCTGCTTTAGTTACATTTATGAAAACTTAACTCTACTGTTGCTCAAGAACAACTAAATTTAGCAGAGTGATTTGAAACCAAATGGGCTGCAGTGACTTGCATTAGTTATCAGAGAAGGGGTTTAATCACAGCTAATTACTTAGTTCCAAGGTCTACACAATAGTCACACTTAGTGAGAGTTTGAGTGTACTTGATATCATGGGTAATGTACTGTATGCATCGCACTTTGTACATACGTGCCTTTTGGGTTTTTTTCAAGAAGACTCTCTTTCACCTTCTGGGGCTGATGCGAATTGTAGGGCAGACTCGAGGGCCAGTAGGTCTCAACCCCACGTCTACAGAAGAACTTTGCAATTGTTTTGTATGAGAAAAATACAGTGGACCCTTGTATAACAGACAGCTTGTATAACATAAAATTTGTACAACATAATTTTTTTGGAGATATTGGAAATTTGCTTAACGTAATCGCCTATGGGGAAAATCCGTACAACATAAAAATGGGATCACTCCGTTTTCAATGCATTCCTATAGGAAATTTGTATAAAGGAAATTTTGCTTAACATAATTTCATTTGGAACGAATTAATTCCTTTATACAAGGCACCACTGTAATGCTCTTTATTAACAACTCAGGAAAGTCTATATCACTCAACAGGGAACTCCCAAGACAGCCTACAAAATAACACAAAGTTGACTCAATGATTTGGTGAATTTGGAAATGTTCTGCTATAAGGTTGTTTTGTTTGTTTTTTCTTCCAGGCGATACGAAATCGAGCCTCTCGATGAAGTAAGTAATTGAAATATTCCCAGTATATCTTGATCATGGCCTCTCTCCCTGTAGTCCAATAAAGATTACAGTGAATATCACTGCCTTGGGTATTCATAAAGCTGAACTGTTGTCACTGCCTGAACCCAAATTAAAATAACAAACAGAGCACTGAAATGAATATTCATTCATTCATTCATTCATTCATTCATTCATTCATTCATTCATTCATTCATTCATTCATTCATGTATTAGATTTTTATACCATAACCATCTAGCCTGAAGGCTACTCTGGGTGGTTTACACATCAGAGAGTATAAATTTTGAACAATCAAAAATTGTATAAACTTACAGTCACAAGTCTAATCAAATATATTAACAACACAAATTATACAACAAAATGAACTAAAAACTAAAAAAAAAAAACCTTTCGAAGCTGCAGCCAGTGTGGTTTTGTGCCAAACTGGGAACTGCAGGTAACTTATCCTGAAAAGTTACTCTCTATATCAGTTCTTTTTCTTTTCTTTTGAATTTTTCTTTGAATTAGTGAAGGGATTTGATTCATTTGTGCTTATTTGTCTTCGTTTGATTGATGTTATGTTGGTCTTGATTGATTAGCGTTTTTAAATATACTCTTTTCTGATGTATAGTGTGTTTAATTGCATTTTATGTATGTTGCTAACCGCCCAGAGTAGCGTTCTGCTAGATGGTTGCAGTATATAAATCCAATAAATCAAGTAAGTAAGTAAGTAAATAGCATACTATACTTAATCTCCCCCCCAAAAAAGAGTCAAAAGTGCAGGAATCTAGATGTGTTGATATCAACAAATGATGAGAAGGCCATGTGACACCCTTTAACTGCCCACTAAAGTCCAAGCCACCCCCAACAACCTTTGCATCACGCTTGGGATGGTATGCAGCAATATGCCATTTCTGGGCAAATCCATCTTTGTCCCAGCTCCTGGGAAGACGGCAGCTAAGCTCGGAGGGAAAGTTTTGGAGTGGTGACGGGTGAGAGCCCCTGCCACTCAGAAATCCACAGACTGTGTTCCCGAGAGCCCTGGTTCCACTCCTCCGCCGGTTGCAACCTAGCTTCAGGCAGCAACAGCCGGAGGGAAGGCAGAAGAAAAGGCAGAGGGGGTGAAGTTCCTCCAGTTCCTCCAGGATTTTGCTGGCGAACCAGAGCACTTGGTTGTGTGTTATTCGACCCGTGCTCAGTGGATGGCAAGTAGAAGCAGCAGAGTCTGTGACCGAAACAGCAGACGCGGGGGGGGGGAATCTTGAATGAGACCAGTGTGCATAGCCCTACCTCTGTCCCCGCTGCTGGATGGCTCCTAGGCCTCCTTGGCGGGAGGTGGACTCAACAATCCATAGAGTTCTCTACATCTCTGCAGTTCAGTGGTGTCCAGACTTTGGCCCTCCAGATGTTCTGGACCACCGCTGCCACAGTCCTTTGTCATTGGCAGTCTAGGCTTGGGATTATGGGAGCGGTGGTCCAAAACATCTGGAGGGCCAAAGCTTGGATGCCCCCTGCTGTAGTTCTAAGAGGATGATGGATTTGCTGGGTCGTGTGCCCTTTGCACAGGAGGCTTGGTGGCGGGCCCTTGGTAAAACAGACCACTGTGGTTTTAGCAAGGTTTGCATCTAGCTTGTCAAAAAGAATATGGGCGGTGCATGTTCATTTATTTATTATTTCCATTTATATACCGCCTAACTTCCACAAAGGAACTCTGGGCGGTGACTCCATTGCTAAAAGAGTCGAAATTGAAAACGCAGCTCCTAAATGTCATGCCAAGTGGTTGATGACATGTTTTCTCTCTCTTGTTTCCTTTAAAAACCATAGACGGAAGATATTGAGAACTTGATCCCTAAAGGACTTTCGGAATCCACAAAGCAACAAATTCGTTACCTGCTGGAGGTATGTCTGTTGAAAAATGCTGTTTTTCTCCCCTTCTTTTGTACTCTTCGGTTCAGCTTGTTATATACCTATGTTATTCAATCTGTGTCAAAATAGAAGGACGCCCAAACACATTTAAAATATATAATTACAAACTGAATGTTGAAAAGAGACTACTCATTTGTGCATGCCTTTTTGTAACCATTTTATAGAGCAATATAAAGAGAACCAATTGAAACCAAAATATGATTTCTTTGTGTGTGTGTGTGGGGGGGGTTGTCTGTACAAAATTAGGAAAATGTTTGCAAAATGTTTGGTTATGCATTTAAAACCCCAATATCCATGGAAGATCAGTCTCAAGCTGCCTCCCGTGGAGGTCAAAAATCGTGGATAACAGTGAATGTTATGCTCTCTGGCACTCTCTAGTTCAGGGGTCCTCAACCTAAGGCCCCGGGGCCGGATGCGGCCCCCCAAGGTCCTGAATCCAGCCCCTGGGACCAATTGCAACCCCCCACCTACCCCCTGTTTTGTGAGCAAGCCAACCTCTGCAGCTGCTTTTGGACTGTGATCCGGCCCCCATGGTGTCTGGGTGGTGGTGGACCGGCCCGCTGTTTGAAAACTTTGAGGACCCCTGCTCTAGTTGTATGCTCTGGGAACATCGTGTAAACATGTATTGTAGGTGTAGAGTATTTATATAGTGAACCTGATATTAAGCAATGTTCTCTGGTTCTCTCTAGTGGCTAGTTCTGGTAATGACACCATGGAAATATATTTTTCTTCGGTTTTTTTTCCTTTTAATATTTTAAAAATATTTTTAGTATTTAATATTTTCAGACCATGGATATCAATCCTGTGGATACTGGAGTCTTACTTTATGCACATGCTGTGTAATTCTCTGGGTATTCAGAAATAAGTTTGATTGATTTCACCACATACTAGAGATGGGCACGACTCAAAAAAATAATTTTTCGTTTTTCGTTTGTCGTTTTGGGGTCCGTTTCGGTTTGTTTTCGTTTTTCGGGGGGTTTTGTGCATTTTTCGTTTTTGTTTTCGTTGCAAAACGAAACGAAAAAACAAAAACAAAATGAAAACGGAATTTTTTTCGTTTTCGTTAGCATTCTTTTCGTTGGAATGTGTCTGCCATAACGAAAGTGAAAAACAGGGCAAAATTTTTCGTTTCATTTTCGTTTTGTTTTCTGGAAAATTTTCGTTTTCGTTTTCGTTGCGTAACAGAAACGAAAAACGAAAACAAAAACGAAAATTTCGCTGAGTCGTGCCCATCTCTACCACATACTTCTAAGGAAATGCCAGCCTTAATAGAAATATTCGCAATTAAACTTTTTATGGGAAAGAGTGATGTTTCATACTCAGTCACTTATCGCTAGTCTTAATTCAGTCTGCTCCCTACACTATTTCAATTTACCCCCTCCCCCTTCTTATTTTTTATTTTGTCATGATTTGTGCTATTTCCATAAGTTAGTAAACCCAAATAAGAGACGTGCTTTTATGTTAGCTAGACTGAATATCTTTCCTTCCTAAGTTTTGTCTGGATGATACCATAATATCCCACTAGCTCAGAGGATTTGCAATTTTTGCCACTTAGAACCCGACCCAGTCTCTCACATCTTGTATCATTGTCTGGCACACAACAAGGTACATAAACACTTTCTGGAGGAAATTCTTTTTGAGCTTCCACCCCACCTCCCATGAAAGATATACGGGTTTTCTTCTTGGGGATGGTCCTGAAATTGTTAATGCTTGGGTGGCTGATTTTTTAACAGCTGTGTTTAAAAAACCAACCCTCTGTGAACTTTAGTTAGATCATATTGATGAGATTTATCTTACAATGCTGTGTGTAAACGTTGAGTCTTTATTTGTGTACTTTTTTCCTCTTTTAATGCCATTAAACGTTTATGGAATGGTGATGGACTGATGTTTCATAAAGTCCTTTGCCTGGTGCATATCTGGACTAGTAGCTGGCTGTAATCTGTCTGTTCTTGTTGTGATTCAGTGCCTTCCATTTGTAAAAGTATCCTGAAATATCTGTTTCCACCTTCCCTTTTTTCCTTAGATGAGAGTAACGGCCAACAAGTCCCTGAGGCTTGTGCTTGCTACCTTCAGTAGCCTTCGAGAGGAGCTGGTTCATCTTCAGGATGACTTAGGGGTGAGTAAGCTGAGGATGTGCCTAGATGCCCTAAGCACATCCGATCTCGCCTGATTTTGGAAGCTAAGCAGGGTCAGCCCTGGTCAGTACTTGGATGGGAGACCACCAGGGAATACCAGGTGCTGTGGTCGCCTGAAGTAGGAACTGGCAAACCACTCCAGTATTCCTGCCAAGAAAACTCCATGGACACGGAGTCATGAAGAGTCGGTCACGACTGTCGGTCACAACACAAAGCCGAGGACGTGCCCAGATGTGTTTGCCAGGGTTAGAGGTGGACGGATGCAGGGAGTTTGCAGCCGCATTTGTGCACAAACTTCTCCATAAGCTGTCTGGGATCTGGGCATTCTCCCCTCCTCGCTTCTTAAAGATCTACACAGGCAGTTCTGGTTTTCTTTTTCTGGTGGCTGCTGTGGGGGGACTTAGAGGCCAACCGGAAAACCACAACACCACAATGACTGTGGTCAGTTTTTTTGGGGGGGGGAGCTGAAGGTGCTTTTTCTGTGGCCTGATTTTTGTTTTCTCCTCCCTTTTCCTCACTGCTTGTGCACTGCAGTCTCCTTTGTTTAGCACCATCATCTTTCGTCATCTTTGTGTCTTTGCTGTGTCTCCTGTGTATTTAGCCCCTGTCCTGGTGCGTCATATGTTTTCATCTTTTTGTTCATCTTTTTTTCTTTCCTGCAACTTCTTTTTCCACTTCTCCAGACTCTGCAACTCAGTGGTTTCCTCTCTCCTTTCTTATCTTGTCCAGATCAATATGATCAGAGAGAGAAAGGTCGGGTGGATGGGAAATGCCTTCTCCTTCACAGGCCTATAAGCAGTCAAGGTTGTCAGTTTCTTTGGTCAGTTTCTTTTGGCTGGTTTCCTCAAAGAGAAACTGGAGCACCTTCCATCTCACCAGCCCCAGCTGCTGGTTCCTTCCTGCCACTCTTTCTCCACCTCACCCACCTCCCTTGTGTCTGTCCCTGTGTTTGTGTGCCTCTGTGTGCATGCATCGTGCTGCAGGGAAAACCTTGTAGCCTTGATTTTTTTCCTGCCTGACATACTGAAGTAGCGCTGTGCCAGATTGTAAGAAATAAAAATGACTATTAAATGTAAAACCACAGCTGCAGCGGCTAATAGGTATGAGAGGCAGCCAGTGCAAAGTGCAAGATGCAGGGTGAAGCCTCAAATGCAATTAATCTAAAAGGCCATATGGCCATTTTGACCATCATGCAGCATCCTAAAAATGGGTTAAAAGTTTTTCAAAGACACACACACCGGCCCAAAAGCTACATGTGAATCATGTGACTATACACTGAGTTCAGAAATCTTGATCCCCTTCCTGATTTATGTTCATAGCGTAACTGCGCCCTAAGGTGGAGAAATGACACAAGAGGCATGAAATGTATACAGCTCTACCCCAAGTAGATAATGTGCTGCAGTAGAATGTTTTGGAATAAGAGATGTTTTGATTTTACAGAAACTGGAAACAGACAAGATGTTGCTTGAGAAAGATCTAGCTTTCAAAGAATCCCAGGTGAAAGAATACGAAATGCTTTTGGCGTCAGTGCGAGAGAATAATCGCCAACAGCAGGTAAAGCTCTCTTGAGTGAAATGGTGATTCGTCCCCTCCCAATTAAGTAGTCTTTATTAAAAAGTATTTTCTGGCCATACCACCTAAAAAGGTTAGTTTGTATGTTAGCTACGCGGTCAGAATGTCACATGTTTGGCTTGGGTTACTAAGGATTTTATTATTGTTTTAAATTGTATTAACTAGTTGTATTATTTGTTTTAAACTGCTTGTTATTTTGATGATTTTAATATGTTGTTATAGTTTTTAATATAATGTTATATGGTGCCCAGAGACCATTTGGTAGTGGGGTGGCTAAAAATTACTATAAATAAATAAATAAATAAATAAATAAATAAATAAATAAATAAATAAATATGGTGTGGGATTACAATTTACATAGAATCGAAAGATTCTCCTGCTTTTTTCCCTAGGTATGGGCAAAAACGTCAACCTTTCCCATGAAATGTAACAGTTGCTGCTGTTCTCTAGGGCGAGTTTGCGGATTTCACAAAAGCATGAGTCAAACGTTCCTGAGACTAGATTGTTTTAGATTAAAATGGGTCAGGACTGCATGTTTGAATGTTCCCCCAAAGAGGAGGCGGGTGACCTTCAGACCATGGGTGCACTTCACCCTGATGGGAATGCTCTCTCCTTGGAGACCCATCCGGCCCCAACAAGGACATCCATTCGGCACCAAGTTAAAACATCCTTTGGATTAGAACCTTTGGTGGGGGATATTGGCCTGTGGAGACTGTAATGCAACACAATGTTCTGCTTCTGTGCGCTTTGTTAATTTTAGTTTTTAATTCTTCGAAAGACTTTATGTTTTTATATTATTCAATACAGCTGTGTAACCCGCCCTGAGATCTTAGGTTAAGGGCGAGCTGTAAATGTTAAACTTACATTTACAGGGGATTCACACATAGCTCTCTTCCCCCTGCAGGGAGTAGAGTGAATGCTAGAGATGGGCACGAAACGAGCGATTTTTTGTTTTCATTTTTGTTTTTCGTTTTCGTTACGAAACAGAACGGAACAAAAAACGAATTTTGACTCCCAAATGAAACGGAAACGGAAACGAAACGAAGAATTTACCGAGGTTTTCATTTTTCGTTACAGCAAACAGCATTCAATGCCACTGAATGGAAATGAGACACAAATTTTTCGTTTTCGTTTTCGTTTTTGTTACGAAACAAAACGAAAATGAAATTTTTTGGAAAAACCTCACGAAAACGAAAACGAACCGAAACGGACCCCTCAACGAAAAACGAAAAATGAAAAACCATTTTTTTTTGAGTCGTGCCCATCTCTAGTGAATGCTATTCATAGTGTGAACTCTGGCCCCCTCTAGTGGCAGGTCTGATAACTATATCGTTAGAAATAAATATTTCTAGAGTTTTTCTTTTAATATGCTTATTATAGTCAAATCAGTGCAGATAAGGCAGTCCTACCATACATATATGCATGCACCCACCCATCCATCCATATTGAAGTTGGCTGTGTAAGCCTGCCTCTTTGTTCTCTGTGTGTTTGCAGCAAACCCTCCGGGAATATACACTGAAATGCCGCTCCTTGGAGGAACAGCTTCTTTCTCTCCGGCACAACGACGGAGAGCGTGACTTTCGTCTGAAGGACCTCGAATACAGCAAGCGCGCCTTGGAGCAAGAAATCCAGAACTTGAAACTCCAGGTAAATGTTTTTTTGAGTTGCTGGGTCGGAAGGTTTCCAAGTGGTTGCTTGGTAAACAGAGTTGTAGGATAATCACTTTCCTCTCTTTCTTGGCCTGGCCTCATGGGTGGCCTGCCTGCCTTCAGTTCCATGTGACCTTTGGAAGGATGTGACAGAAATTAGCACCATTTTGTGGCCTTCTGGGGAACCGAACACCTAGGAACCACGTGGCACAGGGGTTAAACCAGTGGTTCTCAACTGGTGGGTCCTCAGATGTTTCTGGACTGCAACTCCCAGAAACACCTTCCAGCACAGCGAGTGGTGGAGGCTTCTGGGAGTTGCAGTCCAGGAACATCTGGGGACCCACAGGTTGAGAACCACTGGGTTAAACTGTAGTACTGCAGTCAAGACTCTGCTTACAACACAAGTTTGATCTTGAGGGCTTCAGGTGGTTATTTCAAAGTTGACTCAGTCTCCCATCCTTCCAATGTTGGCAATTTGAGTACCCAGCTTGCTCTCTCTCTCTCTCTCTCTCTCTCTCTCTC
>JAHTLZ010000288.1:1735881-1805864 GCA_023846285.1 Phrynocephalus versicolor
CGATTTTTGGCTGCATTAGTAAATGTTTAGCCTCCATATCCCATAAGTAGTAGTTCCCTCCACCCCATTTGGTACTGGATAAGTGTAGTGTACTGTGTCTAATTCTGGACACTGGACTTGAAGAAGGATGCCAATGAACTGGAGCATTGTTCATTGGTTTGCAGTCCCCTGGAACAAAGACAACCAGGGGACTGGAAACCAAGCCTTGTGAGTAAAGACGGAAAGAACTGGGCATGTTTAGACTGAGGAGGGGTAGGATCTGTTCCTGAACATCCCTGAGTACAGGACACACAATAACCGGCTCAAGTTACAGGAAGCCAAATTCCAATTGGATAGTGGGAAAAACTTCTCAACTGTTAGAACAGTATGACAATGGAACCCAACAGTTTGGGAGGTGGTGACTGCTTCAGAACTGGAGGCATTCAAGGGAACGTTGGACAACTATCTGGCAGATCTGCTTTGATTTGGATGATTGCATTGAGCAGGGGGTTGGATTTTGGGTGTTGGTCTTATGGGCCCCTTCCAACTCATTTATTCTGTGTTTGTTTGCTGGAGACCCAGTATGGTCCAAGTGCTAAAACATTCCTCAAGGATCCCCATTGGTCTAGGCCAGTGTTCTGTTCATAACAGTAGCCAGCAAGATGGCCGAAAGGAAAGTTCATAGCCAAAAAAATGAGCACAATCAGACATTCTCATGGCATTCATGCAGAAACTGATATGGAGAACCATCATGGACGAAATTACCCCATGTAAGGCATTTCCTAGGGTGGTGCTAAAATAAATGTGATTTCCATTTGTTCGAAATCATGGTGGTTTGTGTGGCCATTAGGACCATTTTCGGTTCATAAGATTACAATCAAAATTCCAATCATTTGTATTTACACAGGCTTCCTCCAATTCTCTGGGCCAGACCACCACAGACGAACTTTCCAGCCGCTACGTGGAGATGATCAATCAACTTAGAGAGGATAAAGACCGAGAAATACGCAGCTTGAGGGTATGTTTGTCAAGATGTGGTGGGATGGGGGAGTCCCTAAAGAACATTTCCAGTTCATGTCTGTATTTAGACTAGGGATGGGCACGAACTGCCAATTGGGTGGTTCGTGCCAGTTCATCCTTTGGATGAACAGGTGTTTGGTCCTTCTCAGCCCCACCTCTTCCACTGGGCACCCATTCAGAGGTAGAGTCCAGAGGAGGAGGGACAGGGAAGTCCATGCCCATAACTAATTAGGACCAAGAGGATGCGGCTTTAGACAATCTGTGACTGAGTTTTCTCAGGTTCTACAGATATGTGTGTGTGTGCGTGCACATAGTACTGGTGAATAGCATCCACTAATGTGCATTGAGCTTGATCAGGGTGTTGGCTCCTGTTTTTCAGTCCCAGTTATGTGAGTTCCAGAAGGATTTTTCCAGGAAGCAAGGGACAGACATTGACCTGCAGATGAAACTGCAAGAGTTGACTTTAAGGCTGGACGAGAAGGAATCGTACATTAAGCAGCAAGAAGAGGTAAGGAGCTCTGCTTACAGAGAGTGGCAGAAGAGGCGTGTAAGCGGGACAGAAGCACAGCTTCTGGCTTCAAGATCAGATCCTAGTTCAAAAAGGCTGTTTTAGCAGCTCTGTCTTTGGCAGAAGTGAAATGATTATTTGTTTTTGATTGTTGATTATGGTATTATTGTTGCAGAAGGGGGGGGGGGAAGCAATTTCCTTTTCACTGCCTTTCTCTGTCTCTCTTTTCCCCTAAATCTTCAGGAACTCTTCAGGTTGAAGCAAGAAAAGCTAGCCATCAGCCCCTCTCAAGGAGTGACCAAAACCATCATCACCAAAAGGTAACAGAACGACAACACCTCCTTTCCTGTTTGTATTGCTTTCTCCCACTCAGGGGCAGTGGGGTGCATTGCCACTTGACAAAGCACAAAAGAAAAGTTAAAACTTGAAGCAGGACAAAATGGGAGTGGCATTGCAAGACATCCATTTAAAAGCTGTCACACACTGGTCGAATGCACCCCTCTCCGTGTCTATGATTAATAAGCCGAGTTGCCTAGATGCCCTAAGCACATCCGATCTTGCCTGATTTCGGAAGCTAAGCAGGGTCGGCCCTGGTCAGTACTTGGATGGGAGACCACCAGGGAATACCAGGTGCTGTAGGCGCCTGGAGTAGGAACTGGCAAACTACTCCAGTATTCCTGCCAAGAAAACTCCATGGACATGGGGTCACGGAGAGTCAGTCACAATTGTAACGACACAACCACAAGGAAGTCAGAATTAGCAATTGCACAAAATAAAACAAAGATGGAAAACCGAGGCCCTCGGGCTGCTGTAGGTATAAGACCAAGCGTGTCCTCATTCATCAATATGTCTTGAGCTGTGATGGCCAGAACTGTCCCTGGGTTGCCTTCTCACGCAGAGCCCCGGGTCTTTAGCTTTTCTGATGTTCGACCTCCGACATCAACAGTAGCAGAAGTGGGAGGTGTGTCTTGAATCCGGGAAGGCATTGGACCTTGCAGAGCCAGACACTGGGTGTGATCAAATGGGGACGTTGTCCCTGTTTCGGACCCCTTGTGGCCTAGGCCGGTGTGAACCATGTGCTGGGGCTTGCACTGTGGAACATCTAGTGGCAGGGTGTATACTCTTTTCTGAGTGATTCCCCAATGGGTGGAGAGAAGAGTCCTTTGAAAAGCGATTGCTCCTGGCAAAGCGACCCTTTGCAGCATGATCAGACACGATTACAGCTTGGGAATCACTGTTTTAGCTGTACAGTGGTACCCTGACTTAAGAGCAGCTTGACTTAAGAGCAATTCAACTTAAGAGTGGAAAACTGTTGACGTTTTAACTGCCACCTTACAAATTTTAGATATGGTTTGCGCAACTTACAAATATTTTTTTTTCATTTTTTAACTTATTTTTCCATTTTTAGATAGGTATCCCGACTTAAGAGGAGTTAGACTTAGGAGCATGCATTCAGAATGGATTAAATTCGTATGTCGTGGTACCACTGTATTTTAGCTGCAGTAAAATAAAGAGGCAAGAAAATTCCGTATTGTATTCTCGAAGGCTTTTCACGGCCGAGATCTGATTGTTGTTGAGAGTATTTTGGGCTGTCTGGCCGTGTTCTGGAACTTTTACTTCCAGAACACGGCCAAACAGCCCGAAAAACTCACAACAACCATAAGGCTCCTTGTTCTGTCTTCTTCCATCCCCTTGAAGTATGGATTTTTCCCCCCTTTTGGAATGCTTATAACATTGCATGCAGGATTTCGGCAGCAACGTTGACCAATGCTTTTTCCTAATAACAGATACAGTAATCAGTACCCTATCCTTGGTCTCTTATCTGATGACTACAAAGCGACATCATCGCCTGTGAAAGAGTCACGGACCATTGTAATAGAAAAAACGGGGGAAATGTGGAAGCAGGTAAGTCAGTTTTTATCGTGGCGCTACACGGGGTGAAGAGAAGGTGCACACACGGTGTGTTGGTGGAATATTTCCCACAGGTTTATCAAAATTGTTCTTAGACTGCTAAATAGCTTGAACTGAATTGTCATCTCAAGT
Source organism: Phrynocephalus versicolor (assembly GCA_023846285.1). NCBI lineage: Eukaryota > Metazoa > Chordata > Lepidosauria > Squamata > Agamidae > Phrynocephalus > Phrynocephalus versicolor. Next base: position 1,739,432 of record JAHTLZ010000288.1, read on the forward strand.
TGTCTGGATGCAAGGCCCAAAATGTGCATTTCTGGTGTTCACAGTGCTATTCAGGAAGAATCTGCAAAACGAACATTTCTGGAGCAGTATGGATGTAAACTTTTGCATGAATATTTCTGAGGATTTAAGATGGGAGATTTTATGAAGTCTAAGTCAGCTTCTCATTTTCCTGGGCTAGGTGTGCTTCCCCCCCCCCCCCCTGGGTTGGAAATTTTAATTTTTTTTTATATCCACAAAAAAAAAAAAAAAAAACAATTTTTTTTTTTAAAACCCATATATATTTGTTTAAATAAATACATTATATATATATATATATATATATATAACATGTATTTATTTATACAACTTATATGCCGCCCACTACCCAAAGTTCTCTGGGCGGCTTACAATTAAAATGAACAGTTAAAACAGTTAAAATGTTAAAAAGGCCATTGACAATTAAAACAATAAAAACAGTTAAACACAAAACACTAAAATCGCCGCCGGGCAATTTTTGAGTGTTTTTTGCAGCAAGCAATTGTGTTCTGTGCACTTTTCCCCTATGCTTCTTCTTGCTGCTTATTTATTATATTTATACCCTGCCCACCTGTCCATACGGTCACTCTGGTCGGCTTACTACAAGGAAAACAATACAATAACAAATAACAAAATAAATATAACAGAAGCCCAATGACTACAATACATATCAACCACAGACAACAGACAAAAAACTAAAACTCTTATTATAAATATTGCAATAAACATCATACCATATAAAAAAATTTATACCACCTCGCTCTCTGAGTTTGAATCTGAAGCTTTTGTGTTGACTAGTGCCATAGCTTTTGAAATATCATCTGATGCGCATCTGGGTACGCAACACGCCTTATTGGTTTCACAACAGGAATCCTATACTTCCAACTAAAGAACTGTTTGCTTCCTTTTAGGAATGAATGGACCCCCGGAGAAGCCATGGCCCATCAGAGGAGGTCGTGTACCAATGAATCTTGTTACATTATTTTTTCTCTTTGTCTCCCTGCTCCTCCCGCCTACCACCTTTCTGTTAGTGCCTGAAGTCTGTAACAGCCTGGTTTGTGGGGGTGGGGAGTGTTTACCGGCACCATTGCAGGACATAAAGGGTGAAGGGTAGGCGAATGGGAAGGCTGTGTTTTGATCCTTTTTGGCTTTAAGTGGGGATGTTCGAATGTTATTATCTTCGCCGTTCACCGTGGCAGCTTGTCATCTGGAGAACCTTACGAAAGAAGCATGAATGGGATTCATCTTATGCTCTTCCAACAGCCAAAATGTTTTAGTTGAACCCTCTTTATTTCACCCTCCAGTTGCAAATCTTGATTCGATCCGCACGGTTTTCTAAGACGTTCCCATCAACAGTAACGATTCTTTTGTTTTGGGGCGGGGGGGTAACAGATCCACACTTGTGTTGGAGATTAATGTTCTACTTTGACACTTCTTTTAAAAATGAATTGATATGTACAAATGATCTTAGGTGTCCAATAGAGCGTGTAATGGGTTGCTTTTGTTCTGGGTGTTGTTTTATCTCCTGTTGTGGATGTGTTGCTATGTAAAGTCAAGGGGCAAGCTTGGGCGGCCAAGATTGGTTTGTATATAGTAAACGTGTTTTGCATACTTTTCACGATATAAAGAAAATGGTCTAATATCTTTGGGGGTTGTTGCAGCAGGACCCCTGTATCTGTGTGTGTGTGTGTGGGGGGTTGGTTCCAACACCACCACCAGACACTAATCAACGCAGATAACAGTTAACTCGATATATTACAGTCTGTTGGACCCAGGGCTCTCCCTGTATCTGTAATGACAGTAACAGGGATGGGTTGGGGGTGGCTAGTGTCAACAATGTTAGGTATGCAGAATAGCCTCAAGATGGTGGGAGACTAGGCAAAATGGTGGCAAGTCACATATAGAGCAGTGGTGGTGAACCTTCAGCCCTCCAGATGTTTTGGACCACAACTCCCACAGCCCTTTGTCATTGGCAATCTAGGCTTGGAATTCTGGGAGTTGTGGTCCAAAACATCTGGATTGCCGAAGGTTCACCACCACTGCTATAGAGCATTTTCTCTGGTTCCCTCTAGTGACCGATTCTGGCAATTACATTGTATTAAAGTGTATTTCTGTTTTGTTTTGTTTTTCATTTTATATTTTTCATAGTTTTCAGACCGTAGGTATGTGGAACTGCAAATAGCAAACCCGCAGTCCTATTGAATTAGTATTATCCATTGTAGATATTATGGTCAGACTGGATGAATGGCACGTGTGGAGAGATGCCATTTAGAGAAAAGTAAATACAATCTGTAGACATGTCTTCAAGACTAGGCCATCTTAAAATTCTCCGTCTGTCACTTATTCCATGATTCACATGGCTGCCAATTTCCTGCTGATAAAATTACCTTCTTTTCATCATGGGCTGACCTTATATTGAAGAGTACACTTGGCCAATATCTTGTTTGGGAAGTCCATTGCTGAAAGATAAGAGTGGAGAACTGAGGATGGCCATTGTATGTGTGTTTAGATAACTTTAGGGATGTAAATTTCTCTGGATTGTGCTTTCTGGAACCACCAAAACCCAAACACATTCAGGATAAGTTGGACAAAGAACTTTTGATAGTTTCCTAAAACTGACCAAACAGTTTGACACTAAGGGCATGCATTTCTCAAAAGCTCATATTAAAATATTAAAGTGCTACAGAGTTTTTGTCTTTATTATTAATTTTTTGCCTGAATTTCATGGTAGAAATCATAATCATTTTCATCCTAATTCCTAAAAAAACAACTCTAGTGCCCTTAGGGTTGTAGTCTTGTGAAAACCTCTGTAGGAGTAATTCTCACCCTGTGAGATTTACTTATGAGTAAAATTACATTGAATTTAATCTAATTGTGAGTGGAATTCTTACTCTTAAGCACAGGGGAACTGGGAAAAAAATCTGAATGTTGACATTTAGGGTGCTTTTACACAAGCTCTAAAAGCCGGTGGCAACTTAAATTCGGACCAGAGATTGTGGGGGTTTGTTGCTCTTCCTGTGTTCCCACCCCTCCGCAATCCATTGTTCCTGTCTGCGTGAGGGGAGAGAGAAAAAAAGGGAGGAAAAAAATGCAGGCTCACCGCCATCTGCCGATCAAAGCCACCCCGAGCCGCCCCGTAGTGATTCCTGTCTCTTAAAGCGGCAGCAGAGACAAAAAAACAAACAGAAGGCGAGGGAGTCCGGCATTCACAGCTTTACAATTCGCATCGGAAGATTTTTTACCTCCTGGAGGCCAGGTACTTGAAAAGTGCACTGGGATGCGCTTAGGTGGTCATGCTCGTACTTAATTTTTTTAAAAGTCCGGAGCTGGTGGGAAAAATTTTTAAAGCTCCGGATCTGTGAGCCCTTTGCCTCGGATTTTAGGGATCGTGTAAAAGTGCCCTTAGATTCCAAACTAAGGTGATATTTACATGGGAAAAAAATCATATTTTCACCAAGGTAAGTGTTCTAATTTGGAAATCTTTAAAGTAAAAGAAATAGCTCAGGGCTTTTTCAGTTATTGTACTCTAGTTAATTAACTGGGGGTTTCTTACTTTTAGTATCATGGCCACTGTTCCTCCTTGGGGCCATTCAAAGATTAAAAATGAGAGAGTGCATTTATAAGGTCACATAAATCATAAGGCACAATGGTGATCCATCCAGCTCAGCTGCTCTCGCTCCATCTGCTGCAGGCTACCATGGGTTGTTAGGGCGGCTGCAATTGTTATTTTCCACTCCGTAAAATAAAATTTAAAAAATGGAGCGTTGCCCAAAACAAAATGAAAAGGAAAGTTGAGCTATTGGAAATGCACTGAGCATTGTGCCACAACGGAACTGTGATGCTTGCCTCTCAACTTGTTGCTTTTTGTCCCTTACAGTAGAAGCCTCATATCTGTCACATCAGCATTCAGACTTGCCCTGTCTGAAAGTGTTACGAATATTAAAAGTAAAATCAAAATCCTAGAAATTACATATGCAGTCTATGTCTAAAGAGGAAGTTACCATAACTGACCACTAGAGGGTGCCAGAGATCATGCTATGTATTAAAATAACCGGCATTTTTCAGCATGACCACTAGAGGGTGCCAGAGATCATGCTATGTATTAAAATAACCTACATTTTTCAGCATCTGCTGGGGGGCAGGGTGGTAGCTTGGATCCCCCATGGATATGGGAGCTCCTACTCTACTACGGGATACTAAAGTCAATGGATACATAAAAGGCAAAGTCAACTGCAAGCTTAACAAAAAAATAAAGGAAATTGGACAAGTATGTGGCTGCTATTGACATGCTTAAACATTTCATTACATTGACAATAAATACGGAGTTTGGTGGATAAGAATGGGTCTATGGCAACTGCAGTTTTTGCAGCTACAAACTTGCTTTACCAGGTTTGCTCAGTAGATACGGGCCTCTTTTTCTTCTCGCATGATGAGTGATGACCCGTTTGGTGTCAACATGCAGCCTGTATTTACATTGACAAGCCTTTGAGAGTGTACTGGGGCAGGCATGACTGTATCAAATGAAATAAAATTAAAAAGTTTGTAAGCAGAAATGTCTTAGCTGTCTTCCGAAATCTCTTTACATTGCTGGGGTATGAATCTGACCTTGGAAACCAAGCACACGAAACACAGCCAACAGAGCTGTTGTCTGGAGGAAAACGTTCAGAAGTCTTGCCCCCACAGGGAACTGCCTGACATCCAGGAACATGTATCAGGAAGTCCCGTGGGAAGAGTTGACAACTCAGCTTGTTTCTGTCACATAGACAGGACTCGGAATCATAAACAGAAGCGTGGGCGTCTTCTTCAAAGCATGCGTTCTTCGGGTTCTAACAGAACTGCTTCGTTGTTGCTCAAAGAAAGCTCTTCCCTGCTCTAAAGAATGCAAGAGATTATATTTAAGGGTGTTTGGGGTCAGGTCTGCTATGGCTCTTAAGGTTCATCACCCCAAAGCCAGCCCACACTCACACTAGGTTGGGCCAACAGCACCCTACGGATTTCGCACTATGGGAACCACACCAGGATTGGTTGCCCTCAGCCTAACAAGAACATTCCCAAGGCTTTCTGTTCCAACACCAAGAGAAACCAATCCAAAATTTACTAATAACACAAAAATGAACAGGCTTGAATATCTGGGATTTTTTTTTTTGCATACATGGTGCAGTTAGGGCAAAACAAGTGGTCATATTTTGACTCATGATTAGAGATGGGCACGACCAGAAAAAATGACGTTTCGAGCTGTCGTTTGTCGGGGTGGGTCAGTTTCGGGTTGTTTCCCTTTGTCGCGGAAATTTTCAAAAATTTGTCGTTTCCGTTTGTTGTTTGGGGAGGGGTTGGGGTTGGGGTAAGTGAGCGGGCTCTGGGAGGAACCCCTTTGGGTGCCTCTGACGTCTGACCCACTAAGAAGGGAAGGGAAGCGTAACGCGAAGCCGCCGCGTACATTACATTATGTTAGGGTGGGGGGTAAGTGGCAGAGGCACCTCTCTCTCTGGGTGCCTCTGACTCACTAAGAAGGGGAGCATACTAGCGTACCTGACGGACAGGTTAGGGAATGGGATAGGGGATAGTGGGCTCTGCGAGGCACCCCTCTGGGTGCCTCACTTTGACCCACTAAGAAGGGAAGTGTACTTGCATACGGATCTGGGTTAGGGTTCGGGTTAGGGTAAGGGCTAGGGTTAGGGTTACGGTTAAGGTTAGGGTGGGTTAGTCGGCTGCACCTCTGGGTGCCTCTGACCCACTAAGAAGGACAGCGTACTGGCGTATGGGTTAGGGTTAGGGTTAGTGGGCTTTTAATGCCCTCTCTGGCACATCCAGATGTCTGTCAAAACCTGGCCATGCGATTGGTGGAATGGCTCCAAAAATTTGCATGGTCCCATCCCATGGCCAGCCCATCATTGCACAGGTGTAAAAAATAAAAAATAAAAATAAAATAAAATAAAATCAATGGAGACGTTTTATTGCAAGAAAAACCCACTGCTGCTACTATAAAAAAATCAGGCATTTAAAATACCTAATTTTCAAATGTTTCTGTGGTGCTTTGGTGGGTTTTTGGACCACGATTTAAAAATAAATATTGCGGTCGCCATTTTGGATCCCCCCCAACCGCATGGCAAATGGAGACGACGAGGATGCCCCCCCCAGCCTGGTACCAGGACAGGAGAGGGGGGGAGGCCGGGGACCCCCCCAGAAACCACCCCTCTCTGGTAGGTGCCCTCACTGAGGCAGGCATATTTTCACCTGCTTTTATGGCCGGAAATCGTTTATTTTATTTTATTTTTAAAACTTTTTTTCTGTGCTGCTTGGCATCGCGCGATCGCCATGATGCCATGAACGACAAACCCGACCAAATTTGTCTTTTATCGGGTCGGGTTCGAGCTGGAGCGGAGTAATTCCCGTTACCGTTCTCGTTACGTAACGAGAACGACAGCCGAAAACGGAAACGAGGATTTCGCCGAGTCGTGCCCATGTCTACTCGTGATTTTTCTAGCTTGCATTGACCAAATTCATGTTACTTCTTGTTCTGCTTACTGAAGTACGTAAAAAAAAAATCCACTTGCAGCCGATTCACACAAAAGGAGTCTTGGAATGATTATTTATTTTTGGTAGAGAAAAAAAACCCCATAAGATACTTTTTAGCACAACAGAAACCATGAAGCTCTACATCTCAATCCAGTCTATTTTTAATACATTCCCTTTAAATAAATTAGTTTCTTTAATAATACTCCAAATGCCTGTGAATTTAATTTTCCATTATAAACTAAATGTTGGCAAATTATGTTTCACACCAACCAGGACTGCCAGTTCTGTCACTGCCACCTATCAGCCCACTTTATGATGTTCCTACATCTTGAGTTAATGTGCCATCAAGTTGGAAATGATTATACTACAGGCATGTCCAAACTTTGCCCCCCCCCCCCCGATGTTTTGGACCACAACTCCCAGAAATCCGACCCTGTATTTCCAATGGCAAAAGTACTGTGGGAGTTGTGGTCCAAAACATCTGAAGAGCCAAAGTTTGGACATGCCTGTTATACTACAACCCTAAAAGGGCTCTCAAAGTAAGCAAGATGTTTAAGGAGGGGTTTACCAGTTCTGTTCTCTCAGTGAGTTGTTTCCATGTCTGAGCTGACATTCAAACCCGGGTCTCCAGAGCCGTAGTACATCACTCTATCCCCTTGACCACACTGTCTTAAATCATTCCACTTAAAAAAAAGCAGGCTGGAAGATTAAATCTGCCCCCCCCCCAGTCAAACAAACCAGGCTTGTGCAGTTTAACAGACCTGCAAAACAAGGGATTTCAGCACATCATGTTTATTTATTTATTTTAAGAGTATTTTTGCACCACCTTTCTCCTTGGAAAAGGACTTATATTTGCTGACATTCTCTATTCTGGACTAGAGATGGCTACTAAACGAAAAATGAAACAGTTTTGTCGATTTGTTACAAAATGAAATGGTACAGCATGTTTTGTAATGAAACAAAATCATTTTTGCTCTAAAAATGAAACAATTTGTCCTAGTGGCACGAAATTTGGTGGGCAGCTTCCTCAGACTCTTCCCATTTAAGCCCTCCAAATTTTTTTCCTGGGGGGGGACCACTTTGGAGTTGAATTTGGAGGGCTGAAAGGGAAGACTCAAAGGAAGCTACCCACCAAATTTCGTGCCTCAAGGACCAAGGGGAGCCATTTTATAGCATAACAAAGTGTTTCGCTCCATTTTGGAAATTCTTTTAAAAATTTGTTAATAATTAAACAAAACATTATACAGTGGTGCCTTGTATAAAGAAATTAATTCATTCCAAATGAAATTGTTAAGCAAATTTTCCTTTATAAAATTTCCCATAGGAATGCATTGAAAATGGAGTAATCCCTAATTGCGGCCATTTTTATGTTGTACGGATTCGCCCCATAGCCGATTCTGTTAAGCAAATTTCCCCTATCTCTGGAATTTTTTTATGTTGTACAGATTTTATGTTATACAAACTGTTTGTTATACAAGGGTCAACTGTATTTTTGTTTTGTGCCCATCTCTATTCTGGACCACTGTTAAAGTTGCAGGAATCCTGTCCATCCATTCCCAACACCCCGGCACCTCACCAACCACTTAACTTACCGAAATGAGTGATTTCTACCTCATCTGAGGGACGTGTAAGTGAAAAAGGTTTGGGTTCTTTTCTTGACTAAGGAACTAGGTCAAGACTCCATGCAACTGTTCTCAAAGCTTGAGTAAGGCCAAATTTGTCACATAATTTCCGGTCTGAATTTTTGAAAGTGGCCTTTCAAAAATGCACATTTGGGAGACAAGTTAGAGGAGACTGCTGTTTGAAACTTGAGCAAAAAAAAGCAACACAGAATGAATTTCAAGGTTCTTCGGATCCTAGAGTATGTTCTAAAAATATTTTGGGTTCACAGTTGAATGAGAGCTATGTTGTCATTTTGTAAATGGCTAAGAGCAAGTAGTCTCACAGGAAAATACAAAACATGACTAACGGGGGGTTATTCTAGTTAAACCTCATACTTCCACCCCAGTTCATGTTTTCTGCCATTCCAAAAGCCCCAAATACTCCAGAAAAGCAGAAACAAGGCAATGTATTTCAAAAGCAGGCAACAGCACAACCAACCACCACCACTGAAAGCTGCCTGACTCAGTAGCAGAGTTATGAAGTCCAACCCCTTCAAACTGATGCAAACAAAACCACTTTATACAATGGATTGCAGTGCTGGAACATCCTCCAGAACATCCCCCTGCAGTGCAATGCGTACGTGGACAAGAGAAACGAGCAAGACTACCCCAGCCTGTTACCACCCAAAGTGCAAGGGGAAAAATATGCACACAAACAAACATAAGCACAAAGAAAACATCCAGCCCATTTTTGCCTGCAGAGCAATGAAAAAAGACTGCAAACATGGAGAAGTGAAACCAGTAAGACTACCCCAGCCTCTTCCAGCCAAAAATGCAAAGAAAAGCAGTGCAAATACCGTGTTTCCCCGAAAATAAGACACTGTCTTACATTTATTTTTTCTCAAGAAGACACACTAGGGCTTATTTTCAGGGGATGTCTTACTTTTGTTAAGTATAATATGCTTGAATGTCAGCCCTGCACACAACCATAGCCACGCCCATCACTAGGTGTTATTATCAGGGTAGGGCTTATATTTAACAAATGCATAGAAATCCTGCTAGGGCTTATTTTGGGGGGAGGTCTTATTTTCAGGGAAACAGGGTATTAATAAAAGCTAACTCCCTATCTTACCAAGTTTGAAAGGTCCAAATCCCTCAGCAAAACATGTCCAGAATGGCTCCAAAGCACTATGAAAAAAAACATTCTAACTCCTCCCACCCCTCCATAAACTGTGCATCCTGCAATGCATCCGGGGTACACATTTTTTGGAAGGCATTATGAAACATTTGTTATCCGAGGCAGCCCATAGGGAACATTCGCTATCCGAGGCAGCGCTATACCTGGAAATTTCCATTTGTTATTGGAAAAATTTGTTATCCGAGGCATTCTTTATCCAAGGTATTACTGTAGGCCAAGCACTGAATTTTATTTAAAATTTCACATAATAAAGTTACCATATACTTTGTTGTCTAGGCTCTGCTTGCTTCACCTCGAGTACTGCAAGTGCTTCCACACTGTTTCTGCCTTTTATGTTTTTTTGCATAGCCAATCTCCCACCCCACTTATATGGTAAGAGATCTCACAGAGTGTAAACACAAAAGCTGAATCTTGTTGCAGCCTGTTGGAAATCATTTTGTGCGAACAGAGATCAGGAGCAGAAATTAATCTAAGAATGGGGTGCTTAAATTACATCTTTATCGTTAGGGGGGAAAAAGACCGTACAAAGTCACCTTACGTCTATTTTTAACAGAAGCACATATTTGCGCAACCTTACAGCGCCATGAATTTCCTTTTAAAATATTCCAAACCAGACACCTGTCTGAATTCTTTCTAGTAGGTCAACACAATTCCTTAAAGTTTGTGCAATTTAATATCAACATTGTCTTGCACTCTTCAGCTATTGCAGATCCAATACGTAATTAAGGTTGGTTTGGTCAAGAGAACAAATCAAGAGGAAAAAGAATTAAAATTGTAGGACGCCGCCGCCCCCAATCCGTGGGACGAGTATCTGCTGATTAACTTATCTGCTGTTTGAAAATAATAGTTACCCCCCCCCCCCCCGATTGTATGTACGGTACTTCCTATGGGTTATTTACCAGAAATCACCACTAGAGGGAGGCAGAGGACACGCTATGTATAGCATTTGTTATTTCCATGTTTTTATTGTATCCATGGGGTGGCGGTGGGGGTGTTTGGAACCAATCTGCGATACTGCAGTATACAGAATTATAACAAACATCTTAAACATGAAAGACAACAACACAGACCACAATTAATATGGACCAAGTCTTCCTAGTTTAAAAAAAACCCACGCAGTTTTGGCAAATCCTAATTGAAAACCCAAAAGATGTAATTTTTTCTCATGCCCAGTGTGACTCCGGTGTCCAGCAGATTCTCAAGAATTATGATCAAGGGTTCAACCATACACACACAAAAAATGATGAATGAGCACTATGGACTGGCGTGTCCAATGACTGCAAGTGTTTCCATAAGGCTGGAGTGCAAGAGATGCATTTTATTGTATGCTCATTACAATGAGTAACACATTTTGAAATAATAATCCCACATAACAGTGACAATCTTATTTTACAACGTGTACATCATTTTTTACAGCCACATAAAACACAAGTAGTTTTCTAAGGTTTCCCAAAGTTAACTTTCTGAAATTTAGAAATATATATATATAAAAACCAAAATTTATTCTCAAGGAACTGATTCTCATCTGGTGCAAAAACAAAGTATGAACATTATCAGAAACACAAAGCCACAATAGAGTAGCATGAAGTAAAGTTACAATTTATCATGTGAACAGCTGTGTGCAAACATGGAGCAACTTAAAAAAAAGTTTAAAAAAGGACACATTATATGCATAACATTTATGAACAGTTCTTTAATTATTAAATAGCCCTAGACCAGCTTGTAATATTAAGCGCCATTTTGATTTGCAGCATGCTAACACAAAGCCTTGTTTAAAGGGATGCATATTTCAAATGTATACACTGTAAACTGAAGATCCACCTCCAAAATCTAGCGGCAGCATATTGTTCTGGTTAAATACTGCATATATAACTTTCTTATAGATTGAGAATGTATGTTTATAGTATGGTATACATTTTGTATGAATTGAATAAAGGTGCAATTCCATGTTAATATTTTTTTTGTTTAAAAAAATGACCTCAGTGGTCCTAGTTGGTCAGGAATCCAGCTCCTCAAGATTCTCTAGGCATTTCTAAAAACTGTGTTCTCCCTACCTTGATCCGCTTTATTTTCGTTTTAGGGAAGATAGCAAAGTAGCAAGGGGCGGGGGGGCCGGGGCGGGGAGAAGGCCCGGTGTCAAGTCTTAGCACCATCTGCTACATGTGTTCCTTTTTCCTTTCTTAAAATAATAATTATCTCAACCAAATATACTTATTTTTTGCCATATGTGCCATACTGAACATTCAATTGCAGAGAAAAGGGAACTTATATACATACACATTTTTAACCCTAGCACCGAACAAACACTTTTTGAGCTCAAAAACATAATGCTGTTATTTTTAACACCATGTCCTGCAATAAAATAGGTTAGCAGCTCTGAAGAATGTTTAGAAAATTGCTCATTGAACCTAAATAAAAGGTGGCACCATTTCACAATGAAATGGATGTTTGTTTTTTAAAAATCCTCAATTTTTTTTACCAACATTTCCAAGCGCAATTTTTTAAAAATGCCATGATCAAACAATTTTGTTTTCAATCTAGATTCACTGCTCAAAAACGGCATGTGATAGATTTGCCTCAGCAAACCTTTCTAAAGAACTCCCATGCTTGGTTTTTTTGTTAAGGAGACAAAATGGCGTTATTGATATAGGGCTAAGATAACTGTCTTAGTATTTTGTGTAGCTTAATAATGTAATAATACTTTTAAACAGAAGACATTCAAGGTCTCATTCTGCAGCTTCTCAGACATTCATTCCTCTCTCTGCCTTTTCTAGTGTTCTTTAGGTTCTGATAAGCAACAACCATAGGGCTACGATAACCGCTGTCAACCCTAATACGTTTTAAGACTTTTAATACAAAGAATGTAAAGTTATGGTTGAATATCAAGCTTTGAAACCAGGAGAAACAGTTCATGAGAGTTTTCTTCCCCCAAATAGCATATCACAGTTTCTAAATTGCTTCTTTCCACCGCTCATATGTTACATTAGGGCTTCTTTGTGGTGCCTCATTATATGCTGATTTTTCTCGGACGGCCGACGGAATCCCTTTTTGCAATAATCACACCGGTGCGGGTAGTCTTTTGTGTGTATAGAGATGACGTGCCGCTTGAAGCCGGACGCATCTGTAGTGCTATATTCACAATACTGGCACTGATAGACTTTCCTTCCGCTGTGGGTTTTCATGTGCTTCTTCAGTTCTATCTGTTGCCTAAATCCTCTCTTGCAACGTTTACATTTAAAAGGGAGGTCCTTGGTGTGAACCGAGAGGATATGCCCGCTGAGTACAAAAGGATCTGAAGTCTTAAACTCACAGTGCCTACACTGATGTATCTTTTTCCCTTTATGGGTCTCACTGTGCTTTTTGAGCTCCGACGGACGGTGGAAGCCTTTTTCGCAGACCTCGCATTTGTGGGGGAAGTCCTTCGTGTGAACAGATATGATGTGCCGCTTCAGGTCGCTCGAGTTGGTGCTCTTATGGTCGCAATGCGGGCACTGGTGGGTCTTATGCCCCTGGAAGAGTTCCATGTGCTCCTGGAGTTCCTTTTCCTCGGCGAAGGCCTGAGGACAATGTTCACATTTGAAAGGCAGGTCCGTGGTATGCTTCGTTTTGACGTGGGTCTTCAGATTGGACTGGTCGGCGCAACGGAAGACGCAGTGCTGGCACTGATAAGGCTTTTCCCCCGTGTGGGTCCTCATGTGTTTCTTGAGCTCGGAAGGATGCCGGAATCCTTTCCCGCACTCCACACAAACGTGAGGGAAATTCTTGCTATGGACCACCAGCAGATGCCGGTTCAGCAGCCCCTGCTCTGCCGTCTCATAGTCACAATATTTGCACTTCTGCAGTTTGGGTTCCTTGTCCCTTAAAATGAGTTTATTTGAGCTGAGCGGGCTTGCTTCTCTGTACCGCCTGGTGTACTCTGTGAACTCGTGGGTTTTGTCAACTTTGTTGATAAGTTTATGGCTTTCCAAGTGATTGTGAAAGCTTACTTTCTTGTTCGTTGTAAAATCACAGTCCGTGCACTGATATTTCTTCTTAATCATGTGATCCGGGTGGTTTTTCATATGCCTTTTCAAGAATCCCCTCGACTTAAATTTTTTCCCACATATGTGACAAGGATAGACTGTTAAGGGCTGCCCGTCAGGACCTATGATAACAGCTGTGTCCAAATAAACAGGAAAAATCATAAGGTAAATCATACAAAAATTAGTAATTTCTGACATTAGCAAAATATCATGCAGGAGCACTAAATAACCTACAGCCCAATCTTAAATGTGTGTTCAGAAGCAAGGTCAGGAAACCTGCTTTCATCCTGCCACATTCAATGCAGGAACATCAATGTTATTAGAAGGAAGATATTTTCTTATCCTCAATTGCAAAGCTGACATGGTGGCAACTATTAATCCATTTTATTATACTATTTCTCCAGTTTTTAAAAAATCCAGACTTGTTTTATCTATCTCTCTCCAATTTTGTCAAGCCATACCTAGCATGGCAAAATTCTTTGCAATGGCCTGCTTAGCTACAAAGCAGCTGGAAATAAGGCACAGCTGTAAGAAGGGTGCAGATTTGATTCGTGTGTGTAATATTCATGTAGATTTCTTGTTTTTTTGCTCTTTAATGGCTGACCAATAGTTGCCACAATAGAATTGGTATAAAGGCTATTTGGTATAAAGGCTCATTAATTAGTCAAGAAAACAACACTTTAACACAATTAATTCTAATTTCGTAGACATTTGTAGAGAATCCTTGACAAGGGCAACACTTGGTGATACCTAGGGTCTCTTTCCAGCTCTGTAATTCTAAGGCGATGATGATAATTACTTTTTCTTCCATTTCAAATATATTAGATCATAACTATGAAGATTCCTGATTTCCTTTCACACCATTTTTAGTTTAATTGTCAGTGTACCAATTGCATCAGTTGGTGGTCAATTTGCTGGTGATCAGTGTTTTTAACTTAGTTAGACTTAACCTCAGACACAACACATGCAGGGCCATACCAAAAGCACTACCACCTAGGCAGAATTTGCGTAGTTTGTTCTGTGCTTTTTTCTTCACGACCTCAGGATAATTTCCACACCAGGATGATGACCACGAGTCATAAATATTAAATATTAATATTAATTTAATGTTAAATAAGATCGTCGTGGCACAGTGGTTAAAACTCCTGTACTGCAACTATAACTGCTCACAACCTAGGGTTCAATTCCAGGAGGCAAGCTCAAGGTTCGCTCAGCCGTCCATCTTTCTGAGGTTGGAAAAATGAGTACCCAGCTTGCTAGTAGGGCAATGTGTACCCTGTACGATTACAGTAACCCCCCACCCTTTCACGGTTCATATACTGTGGTCCATACAGTAACCCCCCCACCTATTTGGTGGTTCATATACTGTGGTCCCACTATATATGAAAAAAGGCCCCCATGGGGTAAGGTGCAAAGGCCTGTTTCAGGCCTCCTGTACGTACTCCAGGCTTGGGGCTGCCGTGAACAGGCCTGCGAGGGCCTTCTTGGGACCGTCAAAGGCTCCAAAAGGTTTCCCTGCAAAACGGAAGTGACTTCCAGAAAATAGGAAGTGACCTCCAGATCTCTTGAAAGCACTTTTGGGTCGTCCGAGGGCCTTTCTGGGCCTTTCTGAATCCTCCGACATGCCTAGAAAGGCCCTCAGAGGACCCAAAAGCGCTTTCAAGAGATCTGGAGGTCACTTCCTGTTTTCTGGAAGTCACTTCTGGTTCACGGAGCCTCCGAAGGGCCTGGGAAGGCCGTCGGAGGCCCGTTCAGGGCAGCGCAAGGCCTGGGGTAAGTACAAGAGGCCCCAAGCAGGCCCACCAAGCCTGACCCGACCCTGCATCCGCATATCATAGATTTTCAATTATTGCGGGTTTGGTCAGGTCCCTTACCCCCGCGACAGGTGGGAGGTTACTGTATTTGCAAACTGCTCAGAGAGTGCTTTAATCATTATGGGTCGGCACAGCGGTTAAATGCCTGTAGTGCACCTAAAACTGTCTTCATTACCTGGGGTTCAATCCCAGGGAGCCGGCTCATGGCTGACTCCGCCTTCTATCCTTCCAAGGTCAGCAAAATGAGTACCCAGCTTGCTGGGGGGCGGGAGGAGAGAATGTGTAGCCTGCATATTTTGTAAACTGCTCATAGAGTGCTTTAAACACTATGGGGCGGTATATAAGCAGCACACTTTGCTTTTTTGCTTTTAATATTAAAGAGAATGTCCCGGCTAGGCATTTTATTTTGGCACTCTATGGGTCCTGCTATTTAATAGTCCTTTGTAAGGTCTGTTTCCTGAGAATAAACAAACGAATGTATGGTGAACAGGCATTCACCCACTTGTGGGTTCAACACTGCTATTAACTCTATAGAAAAACTAGATGAGATTAATTGTCCTCATTCCGTTTGTGCCCAGCTGTGGCAGAAATATACATTTTACTTAACACTGCCAATAATATTAGGAGAGACTAGATAAAATATTGTAACCATTTTTATTACAGTATATTCAACAATGCAAACACATGAGGAACCAGCGAAGACCATTGTTTTACCTGTTTGCCACTGCCTTGTTTCTCCTCTTCTTCTTTTCTTGGCTTTTTGTTTAAGCAACCTGTTTGTGCTAATGCTGTCACAAATTTGCAGGTACTGTGTTGCGTTACCATTTTTGTTTTCCAGTCTTGCATCCAAATTGACTCCTGTTATGAAAGGCACACATGATAATATTACATGGGACTTCTTGAAAGAGTTCATTTAGATAGCTGAAGCTGTTAAAAGAAAGTTTATCTATTATTACAGTGTTCACAATGGGACTGGCACAAGCAACAGGAATTGCTATACACTTTTTTTGAATACAGTAGTCCCCTGGCACATCGCAGTTCAAATATTGCGGCCCTAGTATATCATGGATTTTTATTGGTCGCTCTCTCTTGGTCAGGCACAGGCGGGTGGAGAAGCAGCAGCCAGGCAGAGCTGGGCCCAGGGGGAGCTCCGGAGGCCGCAGCAGGTCAGTGCCAAGCTCCAGAGGCGAATTCCAGTCTGCTGGATGTCACTTCTGGTGTGTGTAGAGGCCCAGGAAGCCCACTGCAGGCCCGTTCCAGGCAGCGCCAGGCTCGGGGCGACCTCTGAAGCCAAAGCCAGGCAGTGGCAGTCCAGAGCAAGCTCCAGAGGCTGCAGCAGGCCAGAGTCAGGACTGGGGGTGGGGTTGCTGTGGAGGCCCCTGATGGGCAGCGCCAGGCCCAGGGTGAGCTCCGGAGTCCACAGCCAGGCAGCGCTGGCCCTGGGACAAGCACCCGAGGCCGCAGCAGGTCAGTGCTGAGCTCCAGGGGCCACTTCTGGTGTGCCGGAAGTCACTTCTGGTCCGCGCAGAGGCCCGAGAAGCCTGCCAGAGGCCCGTTCTGGCAGCGCCAGGCCTGGGTTGAGCTCCGGAGGTCCCACACAGGCCAGCTGCACAAAGGTGTCCACATACTGCGGATCTTCCTTTATCATGGGTGGTTAGAAAACCTAACCCCTGCAATAAACAGGGGACTACCGTATAACTATTCTGCAAGTTTTGGCAGCTGAAGAGAAGACTTAAAGAAAAGAGAAACAACTGAGCACATTATTGTCCTTAATCTACAGGCTTTGACCCTGACTGACCTGCCTCCAAGCTTTCCCATGGGCCAATAGAAGGTTGTTGGAATCTATTATGTAGTTTCGTTTAGTAGTATAACAACCGAGGCTGCACCTCCAGACAGATCTTTTCAAACAGAACTGCAACCAATTAAGATAATTCCCTTCCCTTTCACATGAAATTCTTCCTCCATCTGATGTGGTGAGTGCACCATGGAAGCCAAGAGAAAAACTGTCAAGAGGCTAGACGTGTAGCAGGAATCTGTACATCTGGTAAGATCACTCAGGATAGAATGGTAGAAGACACCAGAATAAGATGCATTCATCCTCTTCAAGATTTAAAATTTATATAATTTAAAAAAAGTTATTTACCATACGAGATACAAAATGAACTGGTTGTCTTACCTGGTGCTTGACAGTCTTCATACCTCCTTGGAAGTCTTCTATCATCTCCTAAAGGAAACCACAGTTTAGTAAAACATAGAGAAAGCCAGCAATACTGTAAAACAGCCTAGCAGAGGAAAATCAACCAATTAAAGACTTTCTTTATTACCAAACACTCCGCTTCCAAGTAATCTCTAAGATGTGCTAAGAGAAAGAAACTTAATTTTATGTTAAATCTCACACAAACCCGTGGAATACACAAAGTGTTTGCTCTTAGTGGTTTAAAAATAAATTATAGTTATGCCCTGTCTTCAGAGCACTTGTATTTTTAATCTTCTTTTAAGAAACGCAACGAGGCAAATTAGCACCAGCAAGCCTTTAAATTAGAAGAGTGTAACTTCCAGAAATCCAAGGAATGCAATTACCCACCCTGGATTTTGGAGGGCCACCCACCCTCTCCTGAGCAGAATCCAATCTCCGAATCTTTTGTAAAAAGAAAACAATGTCTTTTTGAAACTGAGAAAACCCTATGCACCCTCTAGTGGACTGTAGTGGAACCTTGTATAAAGGAATTACTGGTAATCCATTCCAAATGAAATTCTGTTGAGCAAATTTTCCTTTGTACAAATTTCCCAGAGGAATGCATTGAAAACAGATTAATCCCGAATCACGGCTGTTTTTCTGCTGTATGGATTCACCCCATGGGCGATTCTGTTAAGTAAATTTCCCCTATCTTTGGAATTTTTTTCCTTTAAGTGGATTTTCTGTTAAACAAACCACTTGTTATACGAGGGTCCACTGTATTTAAAATTTACAATATTTTGAGGCACCTGAGTGAATTGCCTTGCCGTGCAACCTAGAAGGCACAAGGAATTGTTTTAATGGAATAGGGAATGCCAAATGTTTATCTTTGGTTCCCTGGGAGCATCATCTGGCCCAAAGACCTGTGCTTTAAATGTTTGTCTGAAGCAATTGTACGTAAGAGCAAATGGACCAACTAAGTTCACTGCAACAACAGATATGACATATTCTCTGGAAAACTTTGTACCAAGTCTTCAAATGATTCACAAAAAAAAAATACATAAAGCTTACTGATACTGAGACAGACCATTGGTCCGTCGGGATCAACAGTGTCTACTCCAATGTAACACCCACACTAATTTCTTTCAGCATCTTGTACCCGAGATCTGGTACAACAGCTAGAGATGTGAAGGCCAGAGAAAAAACTGGAAAAAATCGGGGGGGGGGGAGAAGAGGGGAACCATATATTTTTTTCCTGAAGCCTTTCTCCCCCTAAAAACTTGGAAAAATTGAAAAAAGAAAAAACAACTGTGGAATGTTTTATTTTAACATGCTGAATAAAATATCTTAAGACAGCGTGTTCAATTATTTTCCAGTTTAATTATTTCTAAAAAATGTGCATAGTATCAGATTATTCTAATTTCTGAGCAAGTCCTAGGTTACAAACTAAACGCTCCAATGCAAGAACAAGATGCATTTCTTTCTTTAGGAGGTGTTGCTACTTTCACAAGGGAAAAAAAGTTTCACTATTCTTGCATGTGGGTGGGTATGTTTGGTAAGAGTTTATATTTACTGTATCTGATTCCAGAAAATCAAATCATTTAGCTACATCAGTTTATAACCTTTGTAGAAATAATAATTTAATTACTACAATTACAAATAAATATTTAAAAAGTAAATTCTGTTTGTAATAATTGTTTGGATACACTATATTTTAACATGCTGGTGGTGATAATTTTATGCCAAGTCAATTTGTCCATAATCATATTTTATGTCCCTAAAGTAACAGAATAACTTTCAAGTGCTAATGTAGCTTCCCCCCCCCATAATTTTTTCCGAAACCTTGTTTTGTTTTGTTTTGTTTTTCAAAAAAAAAGGGGGGGGAGGGGGGGACAAAAGAGGTTTTTTTCCCCTGAGCTTCAACATTTCTGGAAATTTTACATCCCTAGAACAGCAATATTACCCTTGTCCCTCTCCAGTGGAATTAAGCACTGTGTATACGCTTCACCTGATCTTCAATAACATGGCCAACCCTCCACTACAGTCCTTCAAAGGAGCAAACACATATATACATGAACAGGAACTAAATGAACAGGAAGTAAAAAATGTTGGAAAAAATGCTGACTACTCCTGCCCAGTTAAACAAAAGATACTGCATGTACTGCAAGCTGGAAGACACAGAAAAAGCAGCAGCGGCAGTAGGCTGTTTAATAAAGAAAATGCTGGCAATTCAAAACAAAACGAAACAAAAATAACACTTTTTTCCTAGCTGGGGATTTTATCTCAGTTCTGTCAGAACTAAACATTCTTAGCAGCCTTGGCAATACAAGCAACTATATTTGTTTTTGTTCAGTGCTCAAATATTATGTAGCCTCCTCCAAGTTGTAACCCTGTCTGGTTTTGCCATCTTCTTCAAACATTTCCCTGTATTCCAGCATGGTGCATTCAAAATACTCTTCAAATGTCAACATGTAAAATCAGCTCATTTTCTAAAATTTGTCTGGAATCAAGAGAGATAAGAATTTTTCCTGGGATGTTATGGGAGTCAGAGACTACAAGTGGGTTAACTACTTTATGAAATTTCATAAACAAAACATAAGCATCTGCTTGAAATATATTCACTGAACAACATACTGGCCATTTTTACTAATTGCTAGATTCATTTTGGAAACATTATTTTTACTCTATATATAAGAAAGCTGAAGTGCATTCTAGAAAGTGCTTAAAATAAGCTCTTATGCTTCTCTGCAATATATTTTGTTGCTCTTTTGTCAGCAATTTTTTTACATTTTCGACAAGAATGCAGCTGAATATTTTAATCTCCATAGAAGCAGCACAAATTAATTGACTCTCATGAAGAGAGAATCTAGCATCCTACCATAAGCAGCAGCCCATGCAACAGGAACAAAAGTTTTATTCACACCAGAGTCTTCAAGCTGTGCATCAGGAAGTGATGTTGCTTCCTCTTCACCAACGATAACCTCCATGTAAACTTCATCTGCTATTTCAGCACAACCTACATTTAGTTTTAAACAAGACTCAGTTAATGATATTTTGCAATTGTATTTAATTCATTTTTGTTCAATTAATCCATTTAAATCCATTCTAATATCCACTAAACCAGAACATGGAATAAACAAACCTTGCAGTGCCAGATTCACAAAATGACATTGAAGCAAATTCTCCATCTACTACTCAGTCCCAGTCCTATGCATATTTACCATGAAGTAAGCCTCATTAGGCAGTGCAATCCAAACTGAAACGATGTGACAGCTGTAATGGGTCTGTAATGCATAAACGCCTTGTACTAGTTGATCTTAGATGGATCTGCCAGCACCATTGCTGAGATGAATGAGAGCAGCTGGCAGAAGAGCCGAACATTGGTGGAGATGAGGGTGTGGGGGAGGTTGAGTTATGCTAGATCCAAACCCCTCTTAGACCAGATTTATAGAGGCTGTGTGTGTCTGTTGTGTCATTACAGTCGTGACCGACTCTTTGTGACCACATGTCCACAGAGTTTTCTTGGCAGGAATACTGGAGTGGTTTGCCAGTTGCTACTCCAGGTGCCTACAGCGCCTGGTATTCCCTGGTGGCCTCCCATCCAAGTACTAACCAGGGCTGACCCTGCTTAGCTTCTGAAATCAAGCGAGATCAGATGTGCTTAGGGCATCTAGGCAGCACTTATAGAGGCTATGCCTGCATAAAAGTAAGACTAAGATCAGGGTACTTAGGAACTAAGGAAGTCTCCCAGACAAGACAGAAGTCCTGTAAGTGGATTCTCATGGACCCCCTTGCTTTCCATGGAATCCCAAGCAGTGTCTGTGGTCTGTTCTGATCATTTCCATCTCCAGTGGATCACCGAGTTGTGACCCTACCTGGACTCTAGGGACCTCACTATGCTGGTTCATGCAATGGTAATCTTGAGATTCAGCTACTGTAATGGTCTCTATGTGGGTCTGCCTATGAGGCGGATGTGGAAGCTCCAGCTGGTCCAGAAATCAGAGGCCACACTATTGACAGGGTTAAGGAAAGACCATTGTATATCCCTCACTCTGTCTGCCTTACACTGGCTACCACTCTGGTTCTGCATCAGCTTCAAGGAGATGATGATAACATACTAAAGCCTAAATGACTTGACAGAACACCTGCTCCCATCAAAGACTGCCCATATTACCCATTCTTCCCAAGCAGGAGGGACCTTGACCCTGAGAGAGGCCTGAAAAGTAGAAACTAAGAACCTGGTGATCTCGGTGTTAGCCCCTCATCTTTGGAATACTTTGCCATCTGAAACTGCACCACCACCACCACCACCCCCGGGAACATTTAAGTGGTGTTTAAAAACTTGGCTATTTAGAGCCTGAGACATAACTCCAGCATTGGCTTTTCATTTTTATTTAAGATCTTAACACTGCCTCTGCTCTTTTTCCAAGTGTTTTTTTTAATATTGTATATTGTTCTGCAGTTTATATACAGTATTTGATTTTAAGTTATTTGCCTGTTAATGTCTTTTATACAGTTTGTTTTGCACTGTTGTGAGCTTGCCAGAGTTGCCTTGCAGCCAGAGGGGCAGTATATAGTCTAATAAATAAATAAAATAAATGAAGTCTGGAGGAACTTCGAGCACCCCTATGAGAGAGGGTCTGAACTTGGATCAGCTTTAGTTGGCCAAGTGTCAGGTCAGCCAGTCCTCCGTTATCTTTGCCAGTTATGATTCAACTCCAATCAATAGGGCTTGCTTCTTAATAAACATGCATAGGATTGCACTGCAGTGATTTGTATCGGACTGTGACAAGCTTAGTATAATTTTCCCAGCACAAAAGACTGACCAAATAAACTCTTCTTTTGATTTTATTCAGAATCACATAATACAGCTTCATCAGACTTTTCTGGTATTAAAATAATAAGCCTAATATATATTTATATAGCATTTAGTGTTCACTAAACATATGTTGTATGCACTCTATATACTTTATTCTCAATCAATCTTTATACCTCTGTGGTATGTCAATATCGTCCCTGTTTTCAGGATTAGGGACTAAACTGACTCAGAGCCAGTAGTTCTCAACCTTGAGTAACCCAGGGGTTATTGGACTGCAGTTCCCAGAAGGTCTCGCCAACAGCTGTGCAAGGGTTTCTAGGCACTGCGGTCCAAGGGCACCTGGGTTAACCAAGGCTGGGAAGAACTACCCTAAGTAAATACATAGTTGAGGTCCAATCTGAACAAGAAACACTCCCTTGAATAACATATTTGTATGTGCATTAGACACTGGGTTTAGCACTGTAATTTTAAAACAGCAAATGAATGTGAAATGGGCAGAGCTGCCTTTTTTGATGATTTGTTTTTAAAAAGATGCTCAGAGGTATTAGAATATCATTTATTTAGAATTTACCCTGCTCTCTACCAAAAAGGCTACAACAGTCCAAATGCAATCAAGTAAAATTGAGATGTGAGTAATAATTAATAGGCTATTAAAATGTTCTTATATGCAGAAGGAAGAACAACTGAAATTAAATAACCATTGTCACTTTAAACAGATAATTCAAACCTATGTGGTTTCACTCTCAAGAGAGTCCCACTGCCCTCACTGGACATATTCCCAAAAGAAGTGTGCAAATATCCACCAATTAATGGTGTGTATTGAAGTCAAGGTAACTTGCTTCTGAAGAGACATGAGTAAATTAAGTACCGTAATTAATAAAGAGCTTTCTGTAAGTACATGCAGGAAAAGTGTTATTTTTATATGTTCCAGTAAATTTGACAATAAACTCAAGAGTGTTGGAGTTCATGACATAGCAATGTGGCATGGGGTTAGGGAGGCAGAGATAAAAACAGTGAATGTTTGCAACTATTTATATTTCAACATTCTCAAGAGTATCTCTCCTGGCTAATGGGGAAATATGTACTGCTTTCGAACACATGAAAAATGTTTCCTATTGTCAAGATCCTTTCAAAATGTCAACAACCATCAAATTTCTAGTATGTACTGTAACATATAATGTAAATGACAATGCATACACTGCACCAATATGAGCAAAGAACAACTGCACAGAGGAACTGTGCAACCTGAAAGAGTCACGACAGTTCTATAACATGACAACACAGTACAAAATCCATAACGTATATGAGTAGTTTTATGTGATGACTTGTAAACTCTTGGATTCCAGCTTGCTTATGAACTGCAGCGCACAGCCTTCTCTACATGAAAAAAAAAGTGTAGCTTCAGTACAAAATGAGCTAGGGAATGGGGTTCTCGTTAAGAATCCTATCCTTTTTTTAAAAAAACTTCAACTGATCATTTGACAACACACAGAGAGAAATCAATAGGAGCTTATGGTTCTGGGTGGTTGTAAAAAAGGTAGAGCAATGACAATATGATTTTCTTAACAACACAAGAAAACGCTGTTCTTACTAATATCTTCATCCTCCTGAGAGGAATCCTTAACAGCCATATAAACCATCTTCTCTCGCTGCACTCTGCCAACTCCTCCTTGCTCTAGAACTCCAGCTACAGAATGCCCATTATGAAAGTCACTCTCTGTTACAATTTCTGTTCCACCTTGAAGAGAAGGAATAATTTTTATTTGGCAACATTTTAACAGAAGCAGCAAAATGTTTCCGTTTCTCTTCTGTGCACTGAAGGAAGAAGAGGTCAACAAATGCCACTGGGGGAGAAGACAGCATGGTGGTGGGACAGTATCTTCAAGGTGTACTGCAGCATGACAAACTGTCATAGGCTGGGCATATAGCAGGTAGGAATAAACTTTAAAGGGTCTTGAGGAGGAGGGGTAGGAGCAGGATCCCAAACTGGAGTGACGTACTAGAGGGCACAGGGCATTTCAAGTCATTGGGAATGGATAAAAACAGCTTTCAAGGCCTGTTTTCAAATTCTACTTGCATCTTGGGTGTCTTATGAAAAGCAGTCTGAGAGAGCTGCCTGGAGAACAACTTACAAAGAAATATTGGTTTTACACAAGGACAGAAAAGCCAGAAGCTGCTAAATATCTACAAACTACCGCATGAGCAAGAGCTGAGATACATACCTATTTCCACATCATCCTCAGCTTCAGCTTTAAATATGTAAACTTTAATAACTTCAGAACCAAACCCATCATCTTTAGATACGTCATCATGTGAAACCTCAGTGCTGATTTTTAATGGTGTATTTCCAATATGATCTAGCTTTTCCCCCACATCATCCACTATAAAAAGCAAAAACAAACAACAGTTAGATTTGGGGAAAGTGCAAAGCAGTTACTACTAATGGCACGCAAACCAACCATATTTTTCCTATTTATTTTGCACAGATCTTACTCGTTTATTTTAATTCATCATTAATATATACTACTTTAATGATCAACAGTAATTTTGGCACCAAAAAGGATCAAAAAGTGCACTGCAGAAATGTGTCTTAACACAGTATAGGTTAAAATCTTGTTCCATAAGTATTTGGATAACTTGAAACTCTGCAAGCAGTAGAAATTTTTGTTGCTACGGGAGAAGTCATATGCAGCATATAGTTTTACAGATGCAGTTACGACAGCGAGCTGCACATTATCAACTGTGCAACCAGGCACACAATGTGGACTGCCAGGACACAATTTGTTACAAAACTTCCACAAGCATAACTTCACATTATACCCAATTCAATAAAATTTCAGCCACTAAATAAGTAATGGCATTTTGCCTTTGAATTACATCTCTTTTTCTCACTTCATAATATAAAGTATAAAATAACAGGGATATTTATCTTTTTAATATTTGCAGTATCTTGAAAATATCAAAGCTAAGAATCTAGTCACACAGACATGGGTGGCTTTCTAAAATATAGCGTTCTAAAAAAATGGTAATAGAAATATATCATTGTATTCAGTTAGTCACCTTTTAAGAACTAAAGAAAACAAAATGCTTCTGATCTTTTACAAAATCACAGTGGATAGATTCAATCACTCCAACCTCCCTCCTCCCATACAAATCCCTCCAGCATACCTTTACAACTACACCTTAACAATGTCAAGTTCAACTTAACCATGGATAGAGCTTTATTGGATTATTTAATTATCAACTGGTACTGGTTAGTGTATTTTGCCATGGTTAAGTCTGATACCAAT
Source organism: Phrynocephalus versicolor (assembly GCA_023846285.1). Lineage (NCBI taxonomy): Eukaryota > Metazoa > Chordata > Lepidosauria > Squamata > Agamidae > Phrynocephalus > Phrynocephalus versicolor. The sequence continues at coordinate 1,764,883 of JAHTLZ010000288.1, forward strand.
GTAAGTTTAAACACAGTTAAGACTACCACCAGAAGGAATTAAGAAGTACTGTAAAGGTTTAAGACGAACAGACAATTTGATACAGGGTTGCGTCCCATCTCTTAATGATGACTAAAGGATTTGGGAGTCTTATGTCTGACATTTGGTTTAATTCTCAGTTTATGAATTAAAACACACAAATTACTCCCTTTCAACCTGATTAGCAATATGAGTAAACTAAGGGGCTTTGACTGAATCAAATCTAGCACAATTTACTTTACTGCAAGTTGAAACAAATGCCTAAAATGGCACTTCTGTGTAATTCAGCAGTCAACAGGAGGCCAAATCAGTTTTTTTCAAGTAAGCAAGCAAATATTAACATATAAACAATTTCCCAAGTTTAAAAGATACTTTCAACAATGCAGAACACTCATATATAACACTTAAAGTAACATTATATCTTTGCTTCATGTGTGCTCACATCGCCTGTGCTGGACATCATTTATGGATACCTGCTAAAACTGCAGCAGTTTTTGGTGTCACTGATGAAACTTGTATTTCAGAAGTCTGTGAACGAGTCAGAACAATGCTGGAGCTACTGAAAGCAGAACTAAATAGAAATAAAAAAGCTAATCACTTCACATTTTTGGAAAAGATTATCAGTACTGCTACCAAACCAAAATGAAATTTCTGTGGCTAAATCTTTTCTTTTCGTTAATAATGAGAAGAAGGATATCTTAAATGAGATTAAGCCCCCTTTGCCTGCTTGGACTACCGGGGAAAACAAGAGGACATCCCCATAAAGCAAAACTGAGCCTTTTCCTTCTCCGTCAGCCCATAGATGAGAGCAGCATTGCTGACCCACAATCTGTACACAGAGAACCTGAAGCAAACCAGAACTGGTTGGTTTCAATACAGTCCTTGTATTAAAGAGAAAAGGTTGGGTAACTTTCCAGTTGGGGAGAAGGAACGGGATCAATTTAACCTTTGGGGGATCCTATTACAGACATGCAAACAACTGCAAATGGAAAGAGATGGATTGTGCCACTAGTGCAGAAAATGTGTCTCTTTTGAAAATAAGACTTAAAATCCTCCACTATTTTATTCAACAAGAAACAGCATCTGGATGAGTACAACACATGTTTTCCTCTTCTGAAGAACCTTGTTTTTGAAATGTAATGTTCTTTTTCAAAAACTACTATTGTTTAACTCCATCTAGGCCACGGAAAGATGCAGAAGGGAACAACGATTTTACTGACAATATTAACACCAAAAAGCCATACGCATATGCTTGTGGTTGGCAAGTTAAAGAAGACCATGCTGTTCATAAGCAGTCAAGTTTAAAATCAACAGCTTGAGTATATGTACTAAAACAAACATTGTTAAAACAAAAAGATAACGAACTGATACAGTATTTGATTCTCTGGGAACCATTAGAGATGACTTGCCTATAGAGAAGGAAATGTATGTTAACATCAAACCATTTAAGCTTTGATTTAGTCATTACACACTGACAGTTATAAATAGGATGACAAAAACTAGAAATCCCAGTGTATTCTGCATTGGTAAAAAAAAAAAAACAACACGTTGGATTGTATCCAAAAATATCTATATGGCAAGATAACAGCTGTTGTCGGGAATGGATTTATCATTTCTCCTGTATTCCTGAGCACCTCTAATAGTCTTTTCTCCAGATCATGTTAGATCAGTCAGGGGAGGTGGCAGTTCTCCCTTGCATAGGGAGATAGAACAATAATAAAAATTCCATTTCACAAACGGAAGTCAGTAGAAGCAATACTATCATCTGTGGTCTTCTACCTTACCCATCCAGCATAAACCTAAATGCATGAGTATTCAATTTGAAAGGTTTCTAGATGTAAAGCCCACAGTCCAAGGTTATGCTTCTATGTGATCATGAGGCCTCCACAACTGGCATTCCTTCCACCTTCGTGCAGCCCTCTCTTCAAGCATCCTAACAACTTGCCAGAGTTTAGAAACTTGAGAAACTCTCTGTAATAAGTTTCTGGGTTCACAGAGGGCTGCAACAAGAGGAGGAGGAGGAGGAGGAGGAGGAAAAAGTCCCGATCTCACTAGTATTTGGTACCAAAGCACACTGCTAGATCTTGGTCTCTACCTTCATGGTAAGAACTGAAGTAATCAAGCAGTCAACTGCAGTCATGCTCTTTGACATTTCTTGAACACATTCCACTTCATCAAAGAACTAGAATTTATCACAGAACTTCATATTTAATAAGGATAAGAATATTAACCAAGTTGGGACTGGAGGAACCCACATGAAATATAGTCTAATGTAAAAATAGGATGTTCAGCCACTGATAACACTATGTATAATGACATATAAACCACAAGGAATACCTTACCTTATAAAGTAAGTTTTTCTGAAATATATCAATATACGTAACTGATGTCTTGAAACCATCCAAGAACCATAGATATACATACCCCAGAACAAAATTACCACTTGTTAAATACGATCTCAAGGCAACAAAGACATTTTAATTAAATATAGCATTTTAATTAAGTTATAGCAAGTATAACTTCTAGGATACCATTTTGTTTTGAGTTCTCCTTAGTAATAACTAGAGATGAAAGAAGAGAAATTATTACAGATGAAGACCTAATTTCAGTATTTGCTCTAAAAGACTGCAGATGGAAAAGTCTTTCCCTGTATAAGCACTTCAAAAATGTCTCTTTAATATACCGTATCTTGAATTAAACAAGCAGAATAGTTACATATATTTAGGCATGTCTGAAAAAGAGAGACAGCAATCCTATACTTGCTTACAGAGCAGTATGTTCTGAATTGACATGCGCATTGCATTAAGATTGAAGGACTGCCTTACATAATACATATCATGGCACTCCTTAAGAAATATTGAAACTAACTGCACAGCAAAAGTATTTTGGGCATTAGCACAGAAGCTAAGGAAAGAACATACTACTTCTGAAATGGTTACGTATGCTCTATAGCATGTTATTACACTGCTGGGTATAATTCTTGTACCTTCCCTTTTCCTGTTTCACCCTAGAAATAGGCATCTCACTCTTACAGTTAGAAATATCTAATATTTATTTGTTTGCAAAAGGTAATGTACTAGACACAAGGAAGCAAACAAAATTAAATGAAAGCCATTTGTTTGCTTTTTTTCATCTCTTGATACTTCCAAGCCATATTCCAAAAGAAGTAAATAGATAACTAAGCTGTGTGGATAACAGTTCATTGCATCTATCAACTATAGCCTGAAATCTGTTCTACTTAACCTGTAACTAATGACTCATGCTGTAAGCCCTCCGATTTCTCAGATTCAACTTATTTTTGCACCTAGCCCAGTGTTGGTGAACCTATGGCACGGTGCCAAAGATAGCACTTGGAGCCCTTTCTGTGGGCACCCATCATTGGCCCTTCACAGCCACCTGTATTCAGGTTAAATGGCTGTATTGGCACTTTGCGGAAAAATAAAAACCAGTGGGTTTTGAATCGCATTTTGGGCACTCGGACTCTAAAAGGTTTGCCATCACTGCCCTGGACAAAACATCTGTGGTACTAATAGCCTTCTAATGTACATGTAAATGCAAGAGGGTTTGCAGAGAAATACGCAGGATGGTGCATGTATGAACTACATAAAGAAAAATATGGATTCCATGCATTATTTAAAGCACATCTCTCCTCACAGAATTCTTTGTTTTAAAACTAAACAGTATTATGGCTTTCTGTCTGATAGTTTAGATTTAGTTTTATTTGAAATTTATATACCGCCTTCTTTCACAGAGGCAACTCAAGGCAGTGCACAAGTTCAAAGAGATAAAACAGAACAACAATAACAAAGACAATAGGCAAGATGATACAGTAAATCCAAGGGAAAAGAAAAAAGTACTGAATCTGACCATGAAAATGGCAGTACTTAGTACTACTATATGAACTGATTCACAACATAAATAACAGTGGTGAAATTATTTATACAAGAATCACTGTAAAAATACCTGTTTACTAAAAGAGTGGAAAATCTTCACCACTTCTAACTTACCTTATCAATTTCCAGGTGTGAGATGTTCATATTCACTGTGGTTTGCCAGCTCCCAACTCATGTGATGGTTCAGCATGCACTATGCTGGTGATATCACACCCACCAGAGAAGCCTATGAGATATGTGCCATTTGTTTTACAGCTATGCACAATTTTTGAAAATTTGATATTCCTACTTTCTCTCTCACATGGAACAATAGGAATGTATTTATAATTTTAGCAGACTAGGCAGACTTGTATTGCAGGGGTGGATAACACTTGGCCAAATGTGCCAGATGTGGCTCAGCTGTTCATATTATAGCCCAAAGCATCTCTCCTAAAATGTGAACTTCAACTAATATGCTCATGACCCATATTGTGCAATGGTAGCAATTAATTCCATGACCTTGCCATTTTACTATCATCCTGACTTGGCCAGAGCACTGCAACTCTCTTAAGATGAAGGCAGACCTGTCTGTTAAATTAGGGGAAGTGACTGCACCAAGAAAAAGTTGTCCACCCTTGCTATACTATAAGAGATGTTCAAAAGGAGGTGGTGGTGGAATATTACCTTACCCCTAAAGGACAGCTCCAGTGTGGTTCTGTAGTGGGTATAGGATCACCAGCATTGTGCATGCAGCTGCCATCACATGGATCAAAAACTAGCAATCCACTGTGGGTGTTTGAACATCACAAACCTGAAAAACAAAAGAGAAGGGGGGATGTTTTATGTCACTCGTGTAATGTCTTTACACATTCACTGGCTAACCAAGTAACATTCCTTGAATTTCCTGTGACATGTCATAATAAAAATCTAGGTGACTTTTTATTTTAAAATGCAACTTTTAAGAATGTATTTTATTTAAATATCAGTACTGTATTTGGAAAGGCATTTCAGAGAGCTTAAAAGCAATCGAATCTGCCGTGCCCTCACATGTCACTGTAAAAATTTGGAAAGGTTTCCCCTGCTATTTTTAAAAGATTTTATTCAGAAGGTAATTTCTGTAAAATGCATATCTTCTAGCTTTGTCATGAACTCTCTTAGTTAACAGTGAATGCAAAACCTCACTATAATATATTAAAATTAACTACAATTGCTGTAAACATAGCAGGAAACAAGTGAGAAAATGTAAACCTACTCAAAATTCCTGGAGTGAATCCTTTCAGTTCTTGCCCATTAACCCGTGCCAGGCTGCAACTTTTCACCCAACACATAATAATATCTTAATGAAACCACTAATAAAAAAAAGGAAATCAATCTTTGACTAAGATTTAGCCTAATCATTGCCTAATACGTATTCCCACAAAATACAAACCCAAATGAAAGACAGATAGTTCAGACAATATTTAACAGTAATAACTACTGCTATTCACGAGTGATTTTTTGTTTTGTTTTTGTTTCTGTTTTAGCCTGTGATATAATATATTTAGCCAAATATAAGCTTTCTATTTAAAAGTCAGCTTGAATTCTAGTGTTACTTTAAAACTGCTACCGATATATTATCAGGAAGGTAACATTAAATGTTACCTTAATGTTACCTTTGAATGTTGTAAGATGCCGCTTCTAATTCCTTGATCCTAACTTGAGTATGTCTTAAATGTCCTGGGCTGTATATTGTCCCTCGTTACTGTAAGCTGCCTCGGGTCTTTTCCAAGGAGAAAGGCGGGGTAAAAATATTAAAATTAAAAAAAATATGCTGGGATGACAATAAAACAAGCTTTGGTTAGGGCTCCAATTTTGAAACCAGCCTAACTGGATGTGAACTGATATGGAGGTTGTTCAGTTCAGTTCTGATGTGACTCCAATCTTAATAGGGTAATCCACATCTTGATGTATTTTCCTGATTATTATTAAACAAAATATGTACAGGTAATTATATTTTTGTTTGACAGCCATGAATGCATACAAGCCATTCAAAAGATTATTACATCTGCCTCTTTTCAGATGCACAAGTTTTTGTGCATTTTTCATTTTTTTCTTTCTTCATTTGACTGAACTAATATAAGGTTATTTATTTTTTTTTAAAAGAAATAACAAGATCAAATTTTCAGGGGACAGCTCCTTCTTCTGAGTGGATCAATACTACCACACTTCAGAAGAATGCACACTGAGGATTTTCTTACAAAGAGCCTTCAGAGTTTTTTGAGGAGGGGTCCAAAGAAAGCATATGTTTATTTCTCCAGGTTTTTCGGTGGGGTGGGCCACTGTTATGAAAATAACAAAGAACAGAAGTGGCCTTAGATATTAAATCTGCAACTTTTCAGAAGGACAAGTGCAGCAGATATTGCAATTTGCTTGTTCTTTCACTGCTCTACAAGCACTGTGTATAAAAACAGTATTTGCAACATTTTAGAAGCACAGGTGCAAGGACTAGGGAGTTAGGATGAATGGAAAAAAGGTTATATAGCCTTTTCCCTTGTTCTCTGTCTGAATGGAAGTAAAGTCACAGGAGGTACAACAACAGGAGAGGATTATAGCAGAGGAACAAATACAAAGAGAACTAGAGGCAGGAAGATCAAAACATTCAGTCTTCTTCGAGCAAGAATACAATGCTAAAACTTCTTATCTCCTACAGATTCCACCAAAAACAACTCAACAGTTCTGTTCTTGGGACAGGGAATTTACAAAGACAGAGATTTCACAAATCAGCACTGAACAATCTGTAAGATTTGCCATATATGACTTTAACATCTCTCCTTCTAAGTACTGGGATTGTAGAGTCCAGAGCAAATTATTTACAACAATTGCAAGCATCAATCCGCTCTTCTCTCCATCCTTAATAACTTTCATAGGAAGAGACTAGACACAAAATATCAGCTCTTGGAGACACACTTTCTGCCTTAGGTCCTTCCAAATTACTAAACACTTATTCAGAAGTGTCTGTACTTGGATTCACCCCATTACAGAAAAGACACGGTTCAAATCTGACATCTAAATTTACCTGAACCAGACCAGTTCAATATGCTTATCTCATATTTTGGAACACAGAAATGGCCTCTCAGTAAACACTTTTGCTATTCAGCCAGTCAATTAACACTAATGTTTGATATGGTGGCATTCAGCCTCCAGGAGAAACAAAACTGCACTGCAATTTCAGACACTGAAAATTCTAGGTAATTGGTGGGGTGGGTGGAGGAAAGGTCTTTACATATTTTGAGAAAACTAGAAAGCCAAATATAAGCTTTCTATTTAAATGTCAGCTTGAATTATAATTCTAGTGTTACTTTAAAACTGCTACTGATATGTTATCAGGAAATGACAGGTTATTATTAGGGATTAACAATTCATTTGGTTGTCAATTAGTTTTGCCTAAGTACTATATACACCTTTTCAAATAGACATGAAATTGCATTACACATGGGCAATGCAACAAGTATTCTACAACAGAATAATTTAGTCACTGGTTGTCAAGAAAGAACATGAGGAAAGTAGCATTACAAACGTATCTTCTGTGCCTTGGAATAAAAGGTATCTCTGTTTTCACTGCATAACTTCACAGTGAGTAATAACTTTACCATGAGATGAGAAACACCAGAGAATCTCATTGTTAAGTAGGCTGGTCCATTTCAGAGGGTAACCGATATCCAGTGGTTTTATCCAGATTTTACACATGCCATCCTGAGCCCATTTAGTCCATCAGCTGGCCCAAGCTTTAAGCTTTTATTTATTTATTTATTTAATTTATTTATTTACTCATTCATTCATTTATGAATAATGAATGAACGAACGAACGAACGAACAAATGAAAATGACATGCTCTCCCAGAAGCTTTTGGCAGGGCCACTGTGAGATACAGGAAACCGGACTAGATGGGCCCTTGGCTTGATCCAGCATGGCTCTTCTTATTTTTATGACACCTCTAGCCCTTATGCAACCAGGGCTGTAAGATAAAGCATGCTGCCAGTCTTTTGTCAAAGTAATCAACAGCTGAAATCCTGTTGTGTAGTAACACGAATAGCACAATTTTTAGATGCCATCTGCCATACCTTAAGAAATTTTCATAGGTATAATTTGCTGCCTGACTCAGTATCCACCAGGTCTACAGAGATTTCTTAACTTACAGCAATTTGTATCTGTAACATTTGCTGTTTATGTAATTGTATAACACCATTCAGCTAAAGCAACACTATCCTCAGTTTGATAGGATCTCAGAACTGTGTAAACAAAGACTTTCAATAAATGTAACAACTGTGGAAACTCTAAACCCTTAGCTGGTTTGTCAGCTACTCAAATCTGTTTGCAGAACTGTCTCCAAAGAGTGCGCAGAAAGCAATGAAGCCATAGCAATAAGTGCTGGCTGGGAGAGTATGGAAGCTACAATCAAAGCTTTAATATTATATGGATCTTTCTATATTTCTTGTTTAGGTTGGGGGCTGAAATAAATGATCCTTGGGATTCCTTTCAATTCTACAAATCTACGAATCTGAAATTCTTTGCCTTCCAATAAACATGAGATTCCATTATATCTTCTATAGGTTTCTGCGGGCTTAACTAGGTATTATTCTGAGAATATGCCACACAGAGACTTTAACTTTACTATAGCCACAACATGAAGCTGGCATAAACACCAGGAGAATATAAATCGTAAGAAGCTTGTTTGTACTACTGTTTGTACTACTGTACTTGCTGTGATTCATAAATTTCTGGAAAGAATTTTCAAAAAATGATGAAGGTAGTTCTACATATATCTGTTTTGGCATTGCTCTTTGAAGTTTTACTCTGATCTATATCCCAATAAATTAAATATACCTTAAATGGGCATGGGAAATTGAAATATCTATACTTATTAGGATGGAGAGACTGGTAAAATTACTTTCCTGCACTACTCCCAGTATCCCCCAGCCAATATGGTCAATGGGTATTTTGACTGAATGATTTATATATGGTGCATTTGAAAAAAATAGGTTACAGGCGATACTTTCATAGGCCTTGAAAAAAAATAAATGCTAAAACTCTGCTAATGATCAAATCCCTACTACAACATAGCCCATAGCAATGAAATAAAGCAGCAGCTAAAAGGGTAGAGGTTTAGGAAGGTATCACAATGAATTACAACTTGCTCTGAATGGATGCACGGGCATGTGTGTAGTGTAAATCAAATGTAGCAATGAAAATTAAACTAGAATGCTTTCTAATTCTAACAAAATATTTAATTTGTATCTCTGAATAAAATCATGCCTTGATTTTTTTCAGCTCAGCCTCACTTCCACTTGCAACATTTTTCTGAAAATATGATTCTGAAAATATGATTTCTGAAAATATGATTCTAAATCATTCATGGAGGGCTTCTGTTGAATATTCATGGCTCTATAAGGCGTATGTGCTATCAATAAAAACTAATGGTAAAAATCAACAGCTGCCACCAGAAAATATACCAGAAACCCACGTGTGCATCAAAATGTCATTATTTCTTCTTTTTTTTTGGGGGGGGGGGTGTCAGATAGGTATATGGCTGCTTTACATGGGTATTTTCTTGTCATTTCATTCAAAATACAACCCTGTAAGGTAGGTTTAACTGAGAGGTGGGTCAAGGATATCAAGTCTTATATTCTAACTATATTACCTCTCCTAAAGCAATGATTACTATATCAACAAGACAGAAACATAATTGGAGAAAAACAATACAACAATTAATATATTCAATTAGAATAATATTTAAAATCCATATTAATGTGCAAATTATGCCAATAATGCTGCGTCAGAGCAACCCAAAAGAAAGAAATAGAAAATATCTCCCTATATAAATACAACTTTCATCTTAACCATCAGTTCACTGCAATTTGGGTGGTCAAAATATTCACAGAACCCTCTTAGTACTAATTTTTAGGACACCCAAATGAGGGTTAATGATAGATTTAAGGTCTGCACAAATGGCTAATATCAGAGTTTGAAACTATTTACTGCTTTTAGGTAAAGGGAAGGTGGGAAAACTCAAGTAGGTTGGAGGAATATACAAACTAAGGGAAAGAATAAAGGATAAGTGCACATGCTTATGACCAACACTCCCAATTTCTAAGCCACAGCTCAGAGACTAAGGAATGCCACATGTGTTCTGAGCCATCTTAATTTTATTTTTTGGCCAGGAATGCCCAACGTCGTCTAAATTTTTTACATCCAAAATACTTTTTATCAGCTCCGTGGCTTTCCTGATTTGCCACTTTGTTCCATGACTTCAGAATACAATAGCTCAGAGATATTACTCATAGTGAGTGGAAATGTAGTATTTCACTGCTGTATCAGTTCACCAAGTTTTTTCACCCCTGAATTCTGTAACGTCCCATCAGATATACTTCGACTTTAAGCAGACTCAACCTTTATCAATCTATGTAAATCTTTACTTCACTTACAAGATATCATTAAATAGTCTTCAGATGTGCTCTTGCCATCATCATCATCTTCAGTCTTTATAGTAACTGTAGAACCAGGAACAGTTCCTGCTGCTTGAATGACAGTTTCTGCATCTGAATTAGTTACAAGAACCTCTTCTGAAACTATCGTGGGAGAATCAGCTCCCGACACGGAATCCTGCACCACATGTTCCAAATGTCCATCGGGACCCGTAACAAGATCAGCCACAAAAACCTGATCAGGAACTCTAACAGTCTCTGTTATCAGATCTGAAGTCAAAACGTGATCGCTGGTATCTAATGCTTCTTCAATAGCAACATCAGCTTCTAATACAGATTCAGGAACGATGACACCTTCCGTGACAACATCAGTTTCAGTTATGATATCAGGTCCTTGGACAACTTCAGCTGCTAAGCCATGATCAAGGGTTATTCCGTCATCTGTCACAACATCGGAAACTAGTACAGCTTCAGGAACTGATACAACAATATGGTCTCCATCAATATGAGCAGTTCCAGTCATTCCAGCCACTGCAAAACAATGGTGAAGGAGGAAATATATTAACATCCATATCGCTACAGGACAGGGAAGAATGCCTAAGCACACCGCAGACTTCCAATTGTACAGTGTACCCTCGTATAACAAGCAGTTTGTTTAACACAAAATCCGCTTAAAGGAAAAATTTCTGGAGACAGGGAGAAATCGTTTAACAGAATCGCCTATGGGGCAAATCCGTACAACAGAAAAAACAGACACAATTAGGGATTAATCTGTATTCAATGCATTCCTATGGGAAATTTTGTACAAAGAAAATTTGCTGAACAGAATTTCATTTGGAATGAATTAATTCCTTTATACAAGGTACTACTTGTACTTTACAAAGGATATAATAGCAGTGTTTTCTGCTGGCAGATCTGGGAAGGTACATATAATTAGAATGGAGGGCAGTAACTCGCATCAATTATTGCCTTCTGAAGAGGAAGGACGGGGTCCTATGATTACTTTTTGAGAGTGAGGGTGACTATACTTTGTAAAATGTTTTAAAAAACCAATTAAATTCGTCAAAAAGTAATCATGACCAATGGCCCCTCTAAATTTCAGCCCTGCTGGATGGGACTCTGGTCCTCATAAACCTATTCCACCCCTGGAGGGTTCCACTGCAACTGGAACTAAAGCAGCTACAAACCCTCACTGTGGGTGCGAGGAGGAGTGCTACGTGGAGGGGGGCAGAGCCATGTATGTTCGCAGAGGTGTGCACCTTAGACTCTTTGTTCAGTTTCCACTTGTACCACACCACTAATGGAAAGATTCTTACATTAGCAGTTGATTATATGTACAGTTCACATTTACTAATGAGAAAGAACTTGTGTAAATAGAAAAACAACAATTTAGGATTGTAGTGCATGGAATATAATGAATTAAAGTTAATGCACTAGCTTCTGTCATTCAGTCCACAGATAGCAATTTCAGGCTCGCAAGATTTACTATGGCATCAGCTTTTGGTTGGTGAATCTCAAGATCCAAGCAGAAATCAAAGACATACATTTAAAGAATCTTGAGCCCAGGAATTTGTTGTGAGTTTCAGGAATGAGCAGAGCTCCTAGTAGTCCCTCATTCTACATAAAAATCTGTCTGTTTTATCCTGTTCTTCCACAATTCCAACTGGGTGATTTAGGATGGGAAGAAGAATTTTGCTCCAATGATAACTAGTCACAAATTCTTGGAATCTATCATAAATCCAAGGACCCATTAGTAGATGCAGACTCACATTCTGACCATACTAGCAATATAGTATATTGCTAATCTCATTCCAAAAATGTACTTGGGCAACCTTTTGGCAAATCCAAAGTACCACTTTAGTGAGTAATATAGCTCAAATGCTGCATGTGTTGAATTTATTTAGAATTTTGTTTACTATAGCAGAAATTTAGGAAAACAGCACCACAGAAAAGGCAGACAAAAATATTAGTCTGGCACTATGATACAGACCCATAAAGTTTAAGTCTCCTGATTAAAAATGCCACAAACATTTACTTACCAGTCCACTTTTACAATGTAATGTTGGCACTTATGCTTCAGACTGTTCATGTACAATATACTACAGTACAGACACTTCTCACTTAACAAGAGAGTTCTGCTCCTATGAATAGGTCATTAGGTGTGTGAACTGTTTGTTAAGTGGGGAGGTTAAGGTGGCTGTCTTGGGGCATGTTGAGGCTGCCCTCTTTGCAGACGGGTCAGAGCAGGGAGGGTGTTCAGCAGGCTGCAGGAGAAGCAGAATGAAAAAGAGGGGGAAAATAAATATGGAGCTTGCTGATGCTCCACTTCACTCATTCCCCTCCCTGGTGGAGGCGCTGTGGTGATGGCAGCAATACCAGTTCCTTGGAAGCACTGGAGGAGGAGGAAGGCCTGCCTGGGAGGGAGGGGGGAGCGATGCCAGAGCCCCTACTTCCTCCCTTCTGAGCTGCTGACCATATAGATGCAGGCAAGCAGAAGGTGGCTGGATGCTTTGGCCCAGGCCCTGTGAGCTGGAACAGCAGGTTCTTCCTGATGCAGCCATTAGGAAGTGGCGGCTTTGCTACCGTTAATCTGAATGGTCATTAAACAGGTTGGTTGTTAAGCGAGAAGTGACTGTACGAACTGGAATATATACAAGTTAAAAATAAAGTACTGTATTATATTGTTATTTTACCAAAATCCTGCATAATCATAGTGTGGGGCATTTTGGATTCTTGTGCCTGCAATCCAAGACTTCCACCACCTGGATCCATAATCATCTATGCTCGCTCACAAACTGCAAGAAGAAAATTAAACATTAATTACTATCTTCACTACCATTCCATAAAATTACAACAATATTTTAGCACTGTGTTGAATTCAATATTAATAAATTTATGAATCAGATGAGATATTCTCCTATTTTCTTCTGAAGCATCAACACCAGGAACAAATATTATGATTATCACTGACAAAGGCAACAAGCGAATGGCTTGTGTACATGGGCTCAGCTAGAGAGGGTTGATCGACTAAATAGGGTCACTTGAGGTTCTGTAGAATCCTCACATCCAAATGGCATATACGTGGGAAGTGAATCAAAAGGAGCAATCCTGGAGGCGCCAAAAACAAAAACAAACAAAAACAAAACAGAAGCCCCGACAGGGACCCAGAGAGGTGCATATAGGAACAATCTACGTCCAGGATGGTTTGCCCCAGCAATTATGTCATGGGATCACATGGGATAAGGAGCAAACCAGCCCATCCTCACAGCAAACCAAACAGCAGGACAAATGTGCACCTGATTACACCCCAGTTACAATTAAGATCAAATGATTCTCAAGTAGCAGAATGATCTTCACTCAGTTCTATACCAGATATTTCAGTTACAAATGAATTATACAACAACATGAAATTGTAAGCCAACTTATTCATAAAATAATCCTACAAAATTCAAAGGGGCTATTTTCTACAAAGGAAACTAAAACAATTTGACTTATAGTGTACACAAAATAGGCATTTAAATAGAAATAGTGTCATACATTCAGGTTAATAGAAACAAAAAGGTGTATGCTGTGGTTTTAATTTTTGGAAAGCAGGATGTTTCTTGTTTTCACACTGTTCTCTATGCTCTGAAACCTCCCTGCACATTTTATTTTAAAATTGATTTATCTCTAAAAACTAAACTGAACAGCCTAATGGACTCTGAAACTCTATGGAATACCAGGATCATACACCAATATACAGTACATTAATCTATTTTGCCATAGGACTGATTTATTTTATATTGTCAATTTTTTTGTTAACATAATATATTCCCACCATAAGGAATGTTTTGTGTAAGCACATTTCTTTTGAATTGTGTTATATTATACATTGTACATGTTAACTGCCATGAATTCCCATTTGGGAAAATCTGGCGGTATATAAATATAAAAATAAATAAATAAATAAATAAATAAAATTTCTTACTAGCATTTTTTAATACTATCAAACAGATGTGTTTTGCTCTGCACTCAACAGGCATGTTAGTCTTTTGTATAAGTACACAGCTGGCTCAAAGCAATGGTAGGAATGTCTTTCAACACAGCACCAAAATCAACTTAAGACATTCTTGAAGGAGGCAGTGGTGAGTGTGACCAAATGCAAAATGATGGTGGGACCAAAAAACACTAGCATGTTTTAATTTGAAGCTCTTCTTAAGCCTTAGGAAAGGTGTTTCTATCTCTTGGAATGGGAAAAACCTGTACAAATAGCAGTACCATTGAGAAGGACATGTGGCTTTCAGGAAATACAGTGCTAGACTAGGTCTTCAAAAGGGCTGAATTTGGCCCTCCCAAACTTGAGGTCTCCTAACCCTAAACAGGATTTTAATTGTTTTTTACAGCAGAAATTCATTCATTCATTTATTTATTTTTACAACTTATATGCCGCCCACTACCCAAAGGTCTCTGGGCGGCTTCCAATCAAAGAATTAAAACAGTTAAAAACATGAAACAACAATAAATAATTAAAACAATAATAAAAACCTTATACTAAAATCATCACACTAAAATTGCCATCAGAAGACCCACAATCTAAATTGTATCAATTTTTACCTGGCGCCGAAATGTCATCAGTGTTGGCGCCAGGCAGATCTCACTTGGGAGGGCATTCCATAGCTTGGGGGCAGCTGCCGAGAAGGCCTTGTGTCTGCAAGCCATCCCTCTTACCTCCTTGAGGGATGGCTCTTTCAAGAGGGCCCCCTGGCTTGATCTTAATTGCCAGGTAGGTTCATATGGAAGGAGGCGGTCCTTCAGGTATCTAGGTCCTAAGCCATTTAAATTGCATGAATGCAGCACACACTGCCCCAGACATGCAAGTAATGGTTCAGGCTTACTCATTTTATTTTTATTGCTATGATTTCCCTGTGTCTGGGTATTCTACAGATGTTTAAAGTTTGTGTAAATAATATCATTTATCTCTTATTTATCCTACAATGATGGGGGAAATAGCATATTGGTCAATAATGTGTTTACAATCTATGACACAAAACCAGACTTATAACTGAACACCTGCTTATACACTTGTGATGAGCCAAAATTGTATCCAGGTGTCAGGGACTGTTCAAATACTTTCTTGCAGATGTCTGAATTAATTGTGTGCACACGGTTCTCAAACTTGGGTCTCCAGATGTTCTTAGACTACCATTCCCAGAAATCCTAGCTAGCACAGCTAAGAAACAGTGAAGGCTTCTGGGAGTTTTAGTCCAAGAACATCTGGGGACACCAAGTTTGAGACACACTGCACTATAAATGGCATTTGGGCAAGCAGTCAACAGAAGTCTTTGCAAAGACAATCCTTGAATGGGATAAGGGCTTTCCTCCTCAATTCCCACCATGTCAAATCTACCATTTTTTGTCATGAAGAAGCGACGTTCCAGATAACACCCAGCAGTTACAGAACCAGCCATTTACTTTCTGTGACAAACCTATGTGACATGCCCGATAGCTCAGTGGTTTAGTTATCTGGCTGTGGAATCAGAGGTTGCGAGTTCAATCCTTCACTGCGCTTCCTTGACAAGGGCTGGATTTGACTATCCACAGGGACCCTTCCAGCCCTTCAGTTCTAACAATGGGGTAAAAGTTTCTCTTTCTTGTGTGCTATGCATAAGAAAAAATAAAATTGAACTTACTACTGACCTTTTCCCCAAGGTGTGCAAAACAGATTTCAGTGTTGATTATTTCTGTGTAAATAACCACCAGCAGAGCCAGGTAAAACATTTGGGATATGGGCCTATGCCAGGTATTAAACAGCATTGCAAGAACTACACGCTCATAAGAATAATTCCTTTCTCAAATCACGAAGGATTCCAACAGGGTGGGCTACATACCACCATTCAACAAAGTGTGTCACTGTACCTCGCAACAACACAGGAGTCAACAGTGTCATCAACAGGCATTTAGCAGCTTGTGGAAAAGCTAAAATGGGATGGTTGCAGTCAACAGGCTGCAGTTTCCTCATAGCGCCGTTTCAAGTTCTTTTGTAAAAACTGGCTACTAATACATAAAATTAAAAATGAGACAAAAATATGTCATGTTCACTCAAAAATAAATGACAATACCCAGAACAAATATGTCATATGATAGTTTGATATATCCCACTTGGTTTTTGGACAACAGGAAAGGAGCTGCGGCAATTATACACACCTACAAATGGAAATTGGCTCAAATACACATTTGCACTTCCAAATCTAGTGGAGCTAAACTAGTTGCTTTAAAACAGTGGCTGTTATGTTGATGAAGACCCCAGTAGACATTAAAAAGCCCTTTGCAGCTGACACTATATCAATGTTTCTGAGCGTATACATTTAAGTAATTCCAGACTCGAAACTTCTTAAGCTGGCTCCATATTTCTGACAGATCCATGGATGACAATCCCAACAGAGCTGACCTTAGAACAACTCCTTCCCCATCCCCAACCCTGAATTCAAATTGGGGCTAAACTTTCCCCTCCTTACAGGATGGGTCAGCCCCTGTGAGATCCATCTGTCTTTGGAAGGACAGGGACAATACAAACACCTCCCTACCTCCCTTCATTCTGGATGCAGTCTAAGAACATCCAAGCTCCAAGCCTCAAACTGCCTGGCTTTTTTTTCCACATCTTGCCAAGGACCTTACATCTAAGAACTAACTCCTGGCAAATCCATCTTTTGCCATGTTATTACCTATTGGTACTGCTCTGAGGAAGGGGATTTCAACCCTGAAATACTAGCAATGTTTTTGTTATTTTTCTAATAGCCTAAAGCAGTGTTGGCGAATGTAGGACATGAGTGCCAAAGGTGGCACTCGAAGCCCTTTCTGTAGGCACTCGACATCGCCCCTTCACAGCCACCTGTATTCAGGTTAAATGGCTGTATTGGCACTTGGCGGGGAAAAAAATTAGTGGGTTTTGAATCACAGTCTGGGCACTTGGTCTCTAAAAGGTTCGCCAACACTGGCCTAAAGGTATCCCCTGTTCCATTTTTGCATTTAAAAAGCAGCACTCTCAAAACCACTGCCCTTGGACTGCTAGCTTGCTTTGTTCGTAATTATTGGTAGACTACAGCCAGGGTTCCTGTGTGTGTCTCTCTCTCTGTGTGTGTGTGTGTGTATACCGCAGGCACGTCCGCACCCAGCAGGATTTCCCCCCAGCGGACGCTTCCTGGCGTGCACGACCAAGAAAAAAAAAAAAGCAGCTTCAAGAGATGGGGTGCGCGCGCGCGCGCCCGCCTCCTTTGACAGACGTCTACCCAGAGACACACAAACAAGAGAGCGAAAGAGAAAGAGAGGCTTCGCAGCCCTCCTCCTCCTCTCGCTTCCAATCAGGGCCCGTGATGAGCAAACAATGAAGCGGGCGCTCCCGAGCCCCGGCCGGGCAGAAAGGGGGTGGGGTTGTGCCCATCCTTCCCCGGGGCGGTGCCGGGCGGCCGAACAGGGAGGGCAGGGCGCCAGCCAAGCGCTGCTGCTGCCTTCATGCGGGGCCAGAGGAGGAGGAGGAGGACGGAGGGACCGCAAGGGCCGGATCCGGCCGTGGGAGACAATAAGGGGCGATCGTGGCGGAGCCGTGAGGGGAGGAATGGGAAAGGAAGGGGGGGGGGTCGGAGGGGCGGCCGAGATGATGGAGAAGGGGCTTCAGAGCGGGCTTTTTCTCTCTCCCCCCCCACCTCCTTTCCAAAGCAGCGTTAGGTTTGCAATTATATCGATGGGGGGGTTTGGTGGTGAAGCCTCTCCTTCGCTTCCCCTTCCTTCTACCCGCCACCCACCTACCCTTCCTTCCTTCCCTCCCTCCCCCCCCTCACCAACACGCCGAAGCGAGTCGAGGCCTAGTCCTGTCGCCGGCTTTCAAGGCCGGGCGTTAGCGAGGGTCGCACAACAGAACGGATCCGGGAGTTTTAAGAGCACGCTTTGAATTTATTTATTTTTATTCAGGAGCCACTATTGCGACGGGGTTGCAGAGAGAGAGAAGGGGGGGGGTTAAAGAGTAAGTTAAAAAAGAAAGAATAGGCGCCCGCCGTGCTGCGCTTCTCGGCCGCCGCCATTTTGTTTTCCGCCATTTTCCCGGCCGCCCCTCACAGGCCCGGCCGGAGACGGCGCCCCGAGTTGTCAAACGCGCGAAATGGGGGCCGGCGGCGGCGGGTCCAGAGTTGTGTAAGATACTGAGGTAAAAAAAATAAAATAAAATAAAGATGAACGGGGGTTGTCCGTAATAAAGGAGAAAAGCAAGCGGGGCGGGGAGGCCTCCGGGCGCGGCCTGCACTCTGCGGCCTACGCGGCCTGGCGCCTCAGCCCTCGCCTTTTTCCCCGTTTTTATTTTTATTTTTAATTTTTTTTAAAAAGGGAGAAGAAAAATAATCATCCCGCTAACGACGAAGCCGCGGGGCTCCCGCCTTCGCCTCTCGGACCCCCACTTCACCCTCACCCCCCCCAACCCCAGCTCTCCGCGGGCGCATCCCCCTTCCTTCTCGCGGCCTCCCTCCCTCCCGTCCTCCTCACCTTCGCTTGGCGGGCTCGGGCCCGAGCGGTGGGGGGTTGGGGTGAGGGTGGGGTGGGGGGGCGGCGGCCAGGATGGAGGCCCACCGGACTCGGCCGCCTCCGCTGCCGCTTTTTTCCGGGCCTGGCATTCGGGGCCCGCCAGGTCCGAGGCCTGCACCAATCACAGGCCGCGGCTAGGCAACGGCAGGCGGGAGCGCGCGCGGCCTTGCTCTCCCCTTCCCTCATACACACGCACTCCCCCCTCCTTTTCCCTCTCTCTCTCTCCCCCCTCCCCTCCCCGGCAGCGGTCGCGCGACCAGCCGTTGCTGGATGACGCCACACAGGCGAAGCTGCCCGCGCGCCCCCTTCCTGGCTCGCTCGCTCCTTTGCGCGTTCGCTTTCTCTTTACAGCACCCCCCACTCCCACCCTACTCCGTTCTCCCCCCTCTTTTCTCGGCCTTGAGCATGCGCAGAGGAGCCTATGAAGGCAAAAGCATGCCAGTACGGGCGAGGAGGTGGGGGGGAGAGAGAGAAAGAGCGAGGGCGCGCGCTTCTAAACAAAAGGAAAAGGAACGCCCCTGAAGGGATTGCGAGGGGAATCGCTCGTATTTCCTCTGAAAGAAAAAAAAACCGTGGAGTTTTTTTAAATGAAACTTTCGCTCATCAACCTAATATCAGAAGAACTCATGTGGCATTTTTTTTGGTCCACCCCCTCCTCACCTGTGCTTCAGAATACAGTACTTCACAACCTGTCACATTTCAATAAAGTTGAAATAAAAAAAATTCCAATACCTCAGGTAGCAGATCTGGAGTATCACAAAAGGGCTTTGTTATGAATCTAACAAAGGCAGAGTACTTGCAGGATCTTCTGCCTATCTGGACTTGCAGTGTTTCTCCCTGTATAAGAATGTCTATTTGTCTTAAATTGTTAGATTAAAAAAACTGAGGGTGGTTTTATACATGGGTGTAAGCCAGGAAGAGAACGGCATGGTTGTGAAACTCTAAAAATCCAATAAATAAAATAAATAATTTTGGGTTCAAAACTGGGGATAGTCTTATACATGGGGGCATCTTATAGAAGGAAAAGTATGCTAGCTACTGAGTTCCAGTTAAATGAAGTGGTCAGTCTAAACAGTGCACTAAACATACATAGTGTTAGAAGTATACCTGCGACCACCTCCACCTGGTGAATCACGTTTAAACTGGCCTTTAACTAGGCTTGTCTTAAGCCCAAATAGGAGCCTAAGCAGTTTTAAACTTGAAACATAAAAACAAGATCTTTATTTAAACAAAACAACTGATGAAACAATACAGATTTCATCTGAAGGTTACATTGAAATGTATCCCACATCAGACCTTCTTCGTTTCAGATAAAAAGGAATGCTTTTCTAGTTCTAGACCACGCTTAAACATCACTGCCCTTCCATGATACAATTTATCTCTCTTCTTACAGTCTGTTCAATAACCCACCCTTCATCTTTGGATACAGTTTGGGTCTCTCTCTTCTTCACTCTCTCACTTGTCCTTTTTAAAATCTGTTGGGCCTTTGTTGATTGGCTCTCCTCCTGAATTTTATCAGCCAATCAGCTTACTTCTCCTGTTGCCAGGTAAACTGAAGGAGGGTTCCATCACGGTCTCCTTTGGATTTTTGTACACATCTGGAAGAGAGGTGCCCGGGCCTCCCTCTTCAACTACAACTTGGCTCCCATGAGCAGCAGTAAGCCTGAAGAACACTGTTTATTTATTTTTTTATTTTAGAGTATTTTTACCACGCCTTTTTCCTTGGAAAAGGACCCAAGGCGGCTTTTCCTGGGTTGGCTGTTCACATGAGCAAGGACTTTGGAAAACCAAGGCACTTGCCTTTTGGCACCAGGGGTACCATTTTCTGCTCCGGCTCAGGCAACAACATTTTCAAGAGGGACTCAGTGACACAATCTCAAAACCCAGAAGCCACATGAACCCTGAGACAGAGATGCACACCAATTGGGCACAGCTCAGTCTTTCTGAGGTGCCGCAAATGACAAGAGCTGATCTGTGTTAGGATTGGAGGGGGGTGGGGTGGGGTGGGGGGAGTGTGTGAAGGAAGATTTGCCAGATTGTGTGTGCCCTTCCCTCTCTGAACGGGTATAGAGGTCATCTGCTCCATGAACTCTAAGCCGGACTCATGCATGACCTCAGGGCAAAAACACTGGGCAACCCTTCCATGGGATTGTGATGGCAATAAAATGACATTTCCAGCAAATGTTAAGATAAATGGAATAATATTTTAATAATACTTTTAAAAATGTTTAAAAGAACAATGACAATCTTAATGTTCTATTGGGCAGTTATGACTCCAGTTTTCAGAAGCTGCAGCAGGTAATCATCGTTGGTATCACTTTGTAGTTAGTTGCACATTAACACCACTATTTTGGCAAAGTGTTGTAACCAATTAAGGTGACTAGCTTTTTGTCTCTGAGGCCATATGAAGCCTAAGGATGCTGGGCAGGTGGGATAGGCTAGACAGCAACCCCCACCTGCTGGTAGCTCCGTATAAGAATTGAGGAATAAACTGGAATAGAAATACAGTAGGTAGAAAAATGCTTACTTTCAAATCTTTATTCAACCTTTTACTTGGAGGGCATCTAGCGGACAGGCGCGAGAACTTCACCAGGATTTTTAGAGCAGCTCTAAAAGGACTTTTTTTTTGGGGGGGGGGCAGCTAAATGGTTCAGATTTCAGCTATCAGAAACCTTGGCTAGCATGGCTAGTGGAAAAAACAACCATCAAAATTGTAGGTCCCTAGCCTACATAATACCCACAAGCTTATTTTCTATGCGTGAATTGGATCCTCCTTGACCTGTCATGGCACCAACCACTCCAAGAGAAGGTGTATCAGCAGTCTGGTGGGGAACCCCAAGGTCGCCTCTAAGGCAGGGAATGTTTAAGAGAAGGACTTTGAAGGAGAGGGTGCAAACACCCTAGCAACAAGTAAGCAGCATCCGCAGCGGACACAGACCAACAGACACCTGTTTAGAGAGGAAATGGAATGGTAAATCCTGAAGCAAGAATGAGGACAGTTGGCACCACAATCTTTTGATGTAGACATGCCACCTGTTTTATCAAAAGGCTGAAAGGTATAATATACTACAGCACAGTACACTGCCCTCCTCCTCCTCCTCTTCCTCCTCCTCCTCCTCCTTCGTCGTCGTCATCGTCGTCATCATCATCATCTTAAAACTGTAGAACTGGATGGGACCCTATGAATCCTCACATCCAGCCCCTTTCCAGGAGGCCTATTTGTTTCATCAATTTACAAAGTATACTCTGAACTAGGTTTTAAGCTGCTCCTCATTTTACTTGGTGCAATGAGATTGGGCTGTCTATATTTCTAAATTTTGTTTTGCCATTTTGGTTATATTTTGTAAGCTTCTTTCAGCAGGACCTTAACTTGAACACTCACAAAGCAGAACACTCACACAAACATTGCTCAATCTTTTAGATGAAATATAATTATAGTTGTTTAACGTATGTTATTCTTAGGGCTTTATTGGGATTTCTGCTGAAAGCAAATGCAGGATACAAATATGTTATTAGTTGGGAGTTGAGTCATAACATAAGAACATAAGAAGAGCCATGCTGGATCAGGCCAAAGGCCCATCTAGTCCAGCTTCCTGTATCTCACAGTGGCCCCGCCAAATGTGTCCGGGAGCGCACGAGACTAGATATCTGTCTCCTGCTACCACTCCCTTGCATCTGGCCCTTGAAGTACGTACCCTGGTTTAAAGCCTGGAGATGACACTGAAAGGGACAACCCCCGGGTCACGAACCGCTTTTCCGCCCGAGCAAGGGAGATGAAAGGATCAAGCCAGAGTCCGGAGGATCGGAGAAAAAGCTTTACTTTCTTTGCAAAGAGGAACTCAGTCAAATATCTTTGAGATCTGAGCCCACAGACGGGCTGGACAATACAGGTTTTATAGATACAATTTTTCTGGACCCCCTCCCACAAGTCCGGTGAAAATCGGACGCATCTGCGCGGAGAAATCATCCAAAAACCAGATCAAAGGAAGCACATTGTCCATTGTTAACACCCACTTTTTCAGCTTACTTAGGCGCCTACGGGCTAGGAAACCATCAATCAAGTTGCGCGGCAGCGCCACCTGTCTGCAGTAGGCGTCTGTGCGGCCAGATAAGGCAAAGCAAAGGAAGCGGCGATCGCTTTTTCGATGCATCGGTGGAGCTGCTTTTCCGCTCTTTCGAAGGTCGTGCCGGGCGGGGGTCGTGACAGATGAGCTTCTGGCCCTGATAACACTTCAAAAACAGGATGCAGGATGCAGATGGAGAGGAGGGGGCGAAAGAGAAAGGGGGATGTGTGCTGCTTTGAGTCACGTAGGCATGTGAAGAGGTGAATTAAGGGACAATGAGGCTTGCATTATGAACCAGCCTGCAGCCATCTTATCTACGGTGGCTGCCTATATGGATATCAAAAATTGACATATTTCTATCAACACATCTCCATCATAGTTTGTCACCTGAGATGGACTTTTCCTCTAGGAATCTGTCCAATCCCCCTTTGAAGGCATCCAGGCCAGATGCCATCACCACATCCTGTGGCAGAGAGTTTCACAGACTAACACCATGCTGGGTAACAGACAGTCTCAATACCATGGGCTTACTCCAGTTCTGACTTATTACTTCACCCACATTATTTTAAAATGCTAACTTCCCCCTCAACCACAGTTACGAGTCTTACGACATTTTCTAGCTTCCTTAAAATGTGAAACAAAGGGAAGGAGCCAAATTCATTCATTTAAAATATTTTTATCCCGCCTATCTCCTTAAATAACGGGTTGCCTAGTTATAATAAAAGATCTGGTAGCGCATCATGGAAAACCATCCACCAAGGTCAATTCAAGCATTACATTCATGGCAACTGGACTTCTTTTCTTGTGGGACTGAAACGTTTCATGACTCATCCAACTAGCTTCTTCAAGTCAGAGTGTCATAAAGAACAGGATGTAGCCCCCCACTCCACCCCTTCCCATGCCCAAAGGCTGACTGGACAGGCTGTTGAGTCTTTCCTTCAAGATTATACCATGAGGTTGGTCAGTTCATTGTTGACCTCACCGAGGAGGGTTCTTTTCAAAAAACAAGCCATACTCCCTCCAATGATGGGTATCCCAAAAGGGATGGGGTGTGGGACAGGTTCAGAACCAAGAGGCCAAAGGGAGGGAGGGACAGAAGGGTCCCCACTTCACACAGAGATAAGAGACCTGGAGGCTCCTGGAGGCAGGCTGGGTAAGCAGGGAGGATGGTCTCCCTCCTCCACACCCTGGGGAGCATCTCTGGTCCTTGGCACCCAAAGGTGGGAGAAAGAAAGGGAAGCCCCTTCGGCCAAGCCCAGATCTCCAGGACCAACCCCTGCTGTCTCGGGAACCTTCTTTCCAGGACATGCTGGGGATTCACTTTATAATAAATAAATAAATAAATAAATAAATAAATAAATAAATAAATAAATGGTGGAAAGAAGAGCAAAATGACCCAGGTTTACCCTGAGAAGGAAAGCAAAGAGAAGCTGGTGCTTTAGGGTTGTGCCATTTTACAACTGCCTTAGCAAAAGAAGGCTTGCTACTAGTCAGGAGACGGCTGCTTCCAGGCACAGGAGCAAGGCCAGGAAAACAGTTGGCAGCCCATCCTAAATAACCATAGGTGAGCCCTGGAAACGCTCAGAGTAGTTTTCATTCAAAACTTGGCAGTTGCTCCTCTGGATTCTGACCCTTGGTGTGTTTACCTGGTTGCCATGGCAATGAGGTTGTGAGCCAGCCCAAGGGTTTACCGGTCATTTGGGCTCTGGACTGGGCTGCAGTGAGGACCACCTCTAGGTCTCTCCTCTTCCTGCAGCTCTTTTTCGGGCCAGCCTTTCAACATGGCGCTAAGAAGGATCTCCAGAACCTTCCAAGTAAGATTTTTGTTTTGATTTGTTATTGCCTATCCATAGGAATAACAAGAGAAACAAAATAACAATATCCAAAAACTAGAGACCTGTATAATATAGTATGGTGTCATATAACTTGTAAAATAGGTTATCTAAACAGCAATATTACCTCAATATTATCTAAATAACAGCTAGAAAGAAACGGGAAATGGCAATACTGTTGAGTGTGAGGGAATCTCCAAACTTTTTGTATCAGAATAATTTTTGAGGCAGGCAGAGATCCAATTTTCATTCATTTATTTCAGCTGGAATAAAGGAACTGACGAGTTTCCCCACCAAGGCAGGAGGGGAAGAACGCACAATCATTATGCACAATCTTAAGTATAAAGATTTGTTTGTCTCTTTCACCAATCACAACATTTCACATCCAGTTTGCACCATGGATCATCCCCATGGCTTTCTTTTCTGTGTCTTTGGCCCACATGCGCTCTCCTTTCTCCCTTCATTTTTGTGCAGCCATAAGATTTCATCAGAGCAAAAACAGTTTAACAAGACACAAATGAAATAAACATGGCTTCACTTTGGTTCATTTAATTTTTATGATAACTCCTGACCCCACAATGCTTCTACTGGACGCCTTCCATCAGGTGGAATGGCAGGGTATGTTTCACTGTATAGATGAGACATATGTTTCATTGACGCCCTACAAAATTTCATCAAATAAACAGGGACGTTCCGGACAGGTGCAGGTGAAATTGTGGGCTAAAGGGGTCAGTAGGATATATGTGGATCTCCTGCCCCAAAGTGAAACTCTTTTGGCATGAAGCAGTAAAATGGTGAGAAATTCGGACCAGAGATCTTAGGGGTTTGTCGCTGTTCCTGCGTTCCCACCCCCTCCGCACTCCTGGCTGCTGGCTGCGTGAGGGAAGGGAGAAAAAAGGAAGAAAAGAATGCCGCTCACCTCCGTTCTGCCGCCCCGGCACTGCATTCAGATCTCTTAAAGGGACGGGGGGCAAAAAAAGAACAAACAGAAGCAAGGAGAGCCCGGCAGTCACTACGTTATATCCGCATCAGGAATTTTCACCTCCGGAGAGCAGGTACCTGAAAGTGTGCCGGGACGCGCTTAGGTGGGCGTGGTCGCACTTAATTATCTATAAACTCCGGAGCTGGTGGGGAAACAATTTTAAGCTCTGGAGCTGGGAGCCATTTGCAGCGGAGTTTAGGGGTCGTGTACAAATACCCATAATTGTTCTCCCTATTTACCCACAGGAAAGAGAAATGTACCAGTAAAGAGGTGGTTGAGATCCTTGCAGGGGCTGCAAGAACAGAAATAACTGGTATTTGGAAAGATGCTCAAGGACTCCTCCCAAAGAGACAGGATTTTGAAACTGACCATTTGGGCCAGAATCCTTATGGGAGAATTAAAAGTAGATCACTTCACCAAAATTTGGCTTCCCCCATTGGCTCCAGATACAGAATTAAATTCTTCAGTGAATGGGCTGGGAAGCCAGCTAATTTATTGGTCTGCCATCTTTTTAGCTGCACAAAAATTGTACGGTATGTAACTGTCTGTAATGAAGTATGGGAAAGAACTGAAATAGAGACATGAGCGAGGTTACAGATGTACAGAAGAAAAAGCAATGAGAGAGCAGCCGGAGTAAGTGACCACATGGGTTGGTAGGACTCAAGGAAGAGCAGGAGTGGGTATCTTTCTTTCTTTCTTTAAATATATTCCCCATCTTTTTTCCTTAACAAGGGCCCAACACAGCTTACATCATTGAAAGATAACATTTAAAGCTAGAAACAATGAATATACAAAGATGGTTTACATCATTTAAGATACTGTACGATGTTTGAAGCTGAGCAAAGTATACAAAGACCCCCGAAAACAGCAATTTAACACAAATTTGACTGGGATAGGAGATTCCTTCTGGGGATGTAAATGAAATGTCTCTTCAAAGAGAGGAGGAGGCAGTGGAATTATAGTCCACAAGTTATATGCCTCCACTTTTTAATGTTCATAGCAACAATGTCTAACATTTAAGTTTTACTGATTTTTAACCTGACGTTCCAAGTTCTGAACAACCCTATGCTTACTCCTTCTTGCTGCAAGTCAAATATGATGCAAGTCAAGCAGTATGTAAGTCAAGGTTCCACTGTAGTCCATTTGTTTTCAGAGGTCCAAGAGGTACTGCATCTGATGTGGCCCTTGTTGTAGGAACCGATTATTATGTTTTGTTGTCTGTATTATGGACTTTTTATATCTGTTAACCAACTTGAGTTGCTTTTGGGAAAATCCACCGGGATACAAATATAAATATAAAAATAAATAAATAAATAAATAAACTTCTTTTAAAAGAGTTTAACTCCTGGACAGGTACAGGAGACCCCAAGAGTGCCAGTAATTTGAGGAGGGGAGGTGGACCATCTTCTCCCACTCTTTCTGCCTGACTTCATGGGGAATGTCTTGAGACACCTCAGAGCTACATGGTGGAACTCCTTCCAGAACTTTAGAACAGGGAAAAGGATGAAGACACACAGGGCTGGTCAGGTCCTATTTCCCCAAACAAGCCCCTAAAGGAGAGGCAGGAAAGGGATGAACATCCGCTCACCGTAAACCTCCTCCCAGGGGGAAAAACACACACACACCATGGGTCAGTTTTGCATTTAGTCCATCCTGACACTTGGGCAGTGCTCCAGGCGGGGATAACACCACCTGGACATTTCTGCCTCTCTCAGTTGTTCACCTTTTGCTCTTCTTTCTCTTTTGCAGCGTGTGAAGAAGTGGTGCCCCCGTCCATGCTGGGCAGCCCCCCGAGAAAAGGAAGAGCCCCCTTCGGACCCTGCCAGGTTGGACCCCTCCATACCGACAGTGCACTGCCATCACAACCATGCCCTCTTTTTTAAAATTATGTCAAAACCAACATAAACAAAACAGCTAAAACTGGGCTCACAACCTGGGGTTCAATCCCAGCAAATGGTTGACTCAGCCTTCTATCCTTCCAAGGTTGGTAAAATGAGTACCAGCTTGCTAGCAGTGCAATATGGAGCCTGTATAATTAATTGTAAACCACCCACAGAGTGCATGAAGTACTATGGGGCAGTACAGTACATAAGCGGAAGACTTGTTTTTGTTTTACATTAAGTCATTGCTCTTAGAATTATTACTTCTCCCTGCCATCTTCACCTTTGGGGCAAAGTTCTAATTTCAATGTTCTTACATTTCTTTCCACCACATTTCTCACAAGAAATGATTCTTCTCCCAGTCATTCATCTTTGATAACCCTTTCATTACCTGAGGTAGCATTTCTATTATCAAATAATAATGTAAATAATCCTGAGACGGAGACACTTTTGCCACATTCCTCAGCCTAAGGATGTTATCTCTGTTATTCCATCACTTACTATAACTTGAGCTGTTTTCTGCAAGTATAATTGTTGAATTCTCTGCTTAAAACGTTTAATCCAACCTTTAACGCATCCCATTCACCCAAATCAAAAGCTTGGAACATATCTAACAATTAGTACTCCTGCTTTAGAATTAAGTTCTTTTGCTCCATACATTACATTGAATACCCTTCCCATGACGTCTCATCTCAGTCCGCCTCATCGGAATCCATTTCTCTTTCCCAATCAAGAGACTTATAATCTTTTTCCTGGAGGCTTTCCTGGAGAACCACCTGAAAAAGGAGTCAGAGCTTTATCCTACAACCCGGCTTTTATCCAGTGGGGCTTTTACGGCTTCACTTTCTAACCTCTCCTCTTTCCTTCTCTTCCCAGTGGCTCTCAGGAAGAAAAGGAGCAGGAACAGAAGGACCAACAAGAGCAGCAAGAGCTGCTGACAGAGGCTTCACCCTTGTGGGTAAGGAATGAAAGGACGCCTGTCCTATCAGTGGGGCATCTTTTTCCCCTCCCCTTCCACTGCTTGCTGCAGGAAGGCCAGCGTTGTGTTTTGTTTTGTGTGAGGTAGGCTTAGATTCGGGGCTCCCCTTAACATTGGCATCCCTTGGCAGTGGTTCCAGTCGGGGGCCAACGTCACCCAAACCTCTTTGCCCCCCTCCACCTTAACCTTTGGCTCCTCTTTTTCTCTTGCAGGCCATGTGCAGGTTGTGCCTCAGGCGTTGCTGCGCAGGTCCCCCCAGAGTTGCACCGGAACCTGCCAGGTAGGACGGATGGAACACTGCCCTCACAAACACATCCCAGAGCCACACTCAGCCCAGGTCCCTGCCTCAAAGGGAAGCCAGTCCTAATTGATGCAGGTCCTAAGCAGCCAAGAAAACCGGGGGGGGGGGGGAGGATGCAAGGTTTAGAAGGGAGGAATGGAAAGGAAAAACAGGATTTCTCCCAATTTCTTAGTTTTGGAAGAGATGAGAGAACCTGGAGGGGAGGGAAGAGTGGAGGGTCATCCCTAGGTTGACTATGGTCTTTATGGTTCCCCCAAATCCTGCAATCTGACTCAGGAATACTCGGAATCATGTTCCAAAACACCTCACTTGTACAAACTGTAAGCATGGAGGGTGCTCAGCTCTTCATAGTTTCTGGAGGGCAAAAGGTGGGAGGTGCAGGTGTGCTGCATGGTCTCCTGGAGGCTTTTCAGAAGCAACTCTGGAAGTGGAGCCAGGACCATTTACTGGGGGCCAGGTTTCCTCCCGTGGCGCTCCTGGGGCTTCACTTTCTGACCTCTTCTCGTTCCTTCTCTTCTCTTCTCAGTGGCTCTCGGGAAGAGGAAGAAGAGGAGCAGAAGGATGGACGACAGCAGCAAGAACTGCTGACGGAGGCTTCAGCCTCATGGGTAAGGAATGAAAGGATGATTTTGCTCTCATTGGGGCGTCCTTTCCCCCCTCCCTTCCACTGCTTGCTGCACGAAGGCCAGCAGTGTGTGTGTGTGTGTGTGTGTGTGTGTGTGTGTGAGAGAGAGAGAGAGAGAGAGAGAGAGGCTTGATTCAGGGCACCCCTAAAACCTGTCATCTCTTGGCAGTGGTCCAGGTGGGGGCTAACGCCACCCAAACCTCTTTGCCCCTCTCCACCTTAATCTTTCCTTCAAAACCTTAATCGTTGGCTCTTCTTTTTCTCTTCCAGCGGGTGGGCAGGTGGTGCCTGAATTGCTGCTGCACAGGACGCCCAAGAGTTGCACCGGAAGCTGCCAGGTAGGATGGATGACACACTGCCCTCACAAACATATCCCGCAGCCACACTCAGCCCAGGTCCCTGCCCCAAAGGGGAGCCAGTCCTAATCCAGGTAGGTCCTAAGCAGCCAAGAAAGTGGAGGGCGAGGATGCAAGGTTGGAGGAATGGAAAGAAAAAGCAGTATTGCTCCCAATTCCTTAGTCTTGGAAGAGATGAGAGAACTGGGAGCGGAGGGAAACGCAGAGGGTCATAGGCAGGTTGGCTGAAGGTCAAAACCTGCAATCTGACTCAGGAATACAAAGAATCATGACCCCAAACACCTCACATATGTTAAATGTAGGAATTTAAGGATCATTTCAGTAAGTAATTCATGGTGCTCATCTCTTCTCAGTGGCCAGAGGGTAAATGCTAGTGCCCAGAGACCACTTGGTAGTGGGGTGGTGATTTTTTTTTTTTGTAAATTGAATAAATAAGTAAATAAAACAGTGGAAGTTGCAGGTGGACTGCGTGGGCTGCTGGAGGCTTTCCGGGAGCCCCTCTGGAAAGTGGAGTCAGGGCCATTTGCTGGGTCCCAGTTTTCCTCCCGTGGGGCTCTTGGGGCTTCACTTTCTGCGTTCTGACCTCTTCCCTTCCCTTCTCAGCACCTTGGAAGAACGCAATGGAGAGGCAACGGAAGAACCGTCTCAGAAGGAGCAAGAGGCGAAGAAGAAGGAAGAAGAACCGCCTCAGGAGGAGGAGGAGGAAGAGAAGAAGCAGCAGCAGCAGGAGAAAGACCACCCACCGGAGACCCCCACCTCGTGGGTAAGGAATGAAAGGATGCTTCCTCTGACTGGGGGGGACGACAACATCATTTCCCAGGATGCTGCAGGAAGGCCAGTATTGGGCTTGGATCCAGGGCACACATGCACAAGGGAGGGGCCGAGAGGCAGGAGTCCCTGCTCATGGAGTGGAAGGAAGCATTGGGAGCCCAGAGGATGCCAGGGAGGGAGAAGGAGAGGCCACCAGCTGCTTCTCCCTCTCAAAGGGGCTTCTGTCCAACACTGCAGGGTTCTAAAGGCTCTTGAGGGTAGGCAAGACACAGAGATACAGGGGGGAATCTTACAATAGCAGGTTTCTTGAGGGAAGATGAAATCCCTTTTCTCTTTGGCTTCTCCTCCCCGTTTGCCCCTCACCAGCTTTAAACTCCTTGCAAGCAGCAATTTACAGCCCTGGACAGGAAGGATCTTCCAGGCATCCCTTCTTTAAAAGGGAGAACTCAGTGCGATCCAGTGGGAAATCAGAGCAGGGAACCCCTTTGGGGCTGAAGAGTCAAGGGGCCTTCCGGGTGAGTGTCTGATCTTTCCGTTGATGCTTCTCTTTCGTTTACAGGGCTCGGTGGTGGTGCTAGCCCCAGGGAGCATCCGGAGCAGCCTGGCGGAGGCACCTCCTCACCTAATGTCCGACGTAGAAAGGTACTCTTTGTCTCGCCTCTGAGCGATCGGGAGGGATGCCCCGGTTGGCCTCCTGCCCCTGCCAAGCAAGCCCCAGCCCTCCCTTCGATAGACGCGCTGGGGCAATGGCAGGGATGGTCTGGCCAATGGAGGGGTGAAAAGGGCTTCGTCCAGTGGGGCTCGGAGGCCCTCTGTTTCTCACCTTTCATGTCCTCTTTGGACAGCATATATAGCGAGGTGCAGCACTGGTTCCAGGAGGAAGAAAAGGAACCACGCAGGACTGCTCCAGTCTGCTCTGCCGTGACCTTGGTAAGTAACATTTATTTATTTATTTATTTATTTATTTATTGGGGGGAATACCACTATGAGAGATGGAAAATTAAAATGGAAAACTTGGTCCCAGGCCATTTAAGGCTTTGGAGGTTAAAAAACCCAGCATTTTGCATTGTGCCCGGAAACTAATTGGCAGCCAGTGGAGATGCAATAATCAGGGTATGTTTTCCCTGCAAGGGGGAAAGCACAGCGGGGAAAGCAGGATGTCCAATACTGTGGCTAGTGAGGTTGCCTTTACATTCAGGGCTTGCCTGCACACGACTCACTCAAAGAGGCAAGAATTCCTGGTCCTGGACTGGAAGAAAGCCCCGGGAGCCAGGATGGTGCCACCAAGCAGGAGAAGCTGCCTGCTGCTCCTCCCTCCCAATCTTTCTTCTGTCCAAGACGGCAGAATTCTTAACTCTCTTTCAAGTCCAAAATATGCACATGGAGGAGCGTAAGAGACAGGCCTTCCATTTGGAAACTGGGTTGTTGTTGTTGGTGGGGGGTGGATGGAAGCCCCTTTCCCCTGTTCCTGTGGCCTCCCCTCCCCAATTGTCCCCAACAGCATGGCACTCACTGGAAGCAGTAATGGACACGATGGGCATGAAAGGTCATCCCAAGACCTCTTCTGGATGCCAGTTAACTGAAAAAGCATCCTTCATTTTCAAGGGAGAGCCAAGTCTCTGCAGAGAGAAATCATACCAGGGAACAGCTTTGGGGGGGGGGGGGGAGTGGGAGGAACAGGCAGGTGGTCTTCAGGGTGAGCGTTTGCAGTTTCCATTCTTTCTTTTTTCTTTTTAACATTTACAGGATTCGATGCCCCTGGGAGCCTCCGCTGTTTCCTGGAACAGCCTACAAGACCTGGCCATCAAGCCTCGGCACATCACAGAAAGGTACTGCCTTCTCAGCAGGAGGATGGGGAGGGAGGCTCCCGGTTTGGCCAACGCCAATGCCCATCTTCCCCCCTCTCCGTCAGAGCCAGGGCTACGGCTGGGGTGGTCTGGCAAGGGCCCGGTGGTTTCTGACCCCCTTTCTGGCTCCAACCCTGGAAAGAGGGCTGGCACTTGGTCAACCCCATCACAGCAAGAAGGGATGCTGAGATCTAATCTGTTTCTGTTGTTTTTCTCTCCTAGTCTCCTGGTGGCAACCTCAAAAGTTCTGGAGGTGGAGGCAGAACAATTATCATGTGCTTCGGTAAGTCAGACATGCCTTTCTTGCCTAAGAGGAGGCACAGCCATCCCTGGGTGCCAGGCGGTACGTGGAAGGGGCCCAAGGATTCTGGTAAGTCCCAGAGAGGAAAAGGGGTTCCCCCTACCCCTTGTCTAGCGCTTGACCTTCCAGGTTCTCCTGGACTTCTCCGGTTCCCTGCCTGCTCCAAAGAGGAGTCAGAAGTGAGGGAACCTTCACCCAGGTAAGCCAGCCCTCTGTATGAAGCAGGAGAAGAGAGACACGCCCTCCCTCTGTCTCTGCCTCCTTGAAATATCCTGTCCCCTACCCTGTTTGAACAGGGTTCTTGCAGGGAGAGTCTTGGGGGTGGAGACAGCTTTGCTTTCAAATGATTGAATGCCTGCTTTTGATTTTCAGGGTTCAAGGTTGACGCCCTCCAGAATATTCTTGGGCAGAGTCAACAAGGCTCAGAGCCTCCACCCCGAAGATCGGGTACCATCACCCAGGTATTTGCATGCATCCCAGAGGAATCTGGCTGCTGAGGGGTGGGATTTGGGTCCTGAGGGATCCATAGGGGCTCACCTTCTACTTTCTCACCTTGACCAGAGGTTTCTATTCTGCTCTTTCTTGTAGTGCCAAGGAAGAGCCCAAAGCACCTGAGGATGCCACCAAGACGTGAAGGAGGCTTTATCTTTGGTAAGGAAGGCAGGGCTGCCTCCTCTATGGGAGGGCAAGGGCTGGAGGAAGGAGGCATCCTGTATGCCTCGTGGTCCTTTATGGACACAGCACCATTCCCTTCTTTTCAAGGACTGGTCCTTCTTGTAGATCAGGAGGGAGCAGACAGTGGTTTCCAGCTTGAGTCCTGTTTCTTATTTAAGGAAGTTGCTTTGTTTTTAAGGCTTCTCCCGAGGAAGAGGTGCTGGGTAACATCTCCAGCCTGGAGGATGAAGCACCCAAGCTGTGGACCATCTCAGCCAGGTACCGGAGGAGATCCAGGGAGAGCAGCCCCTTCCTCCAGGAGGAACGGCTGAAAGGGTTGGGGTCCGGCCAGCCGAGGGGAAGGAAGAGCATTGCCAAGCTCCATCAGGCCAGTTCTGAAGTCGAGGGGTTTGGCTGCCGGCATGGAAGCAGAGAAGGCACCGAGAGTAAGGTCTTCACCCCATGCTGCTTCTTCCAGGTGCTTGCAGACCCTCCAGAGAGCCAGGAGTATGAGGAAGAGGCGGCGGCGATGGCAATGTTGATTTTTTAATATTGTAAACATTAATTAATGCATTTGGAAATGTTAGTTAAAAATAATTAAAATGGTTAAAAATGTAATTGTTTGAATGTGTTTTGGTCTTGCTTTTTTACTGGTTTTAGGTGTGGCAATCACTTGATACTTTTTAGTATTTGTATGCTTAGGGTTGTTAACTTTAATACTGTCTTAATTATTTAAGCTGCCTTGAGTATTTTTTTAAGAAGATATGTGGGGTAAAATATTTTAGATAAATAAACAATGAATAAATAAATTGTATTTTAGTGCTATCATTTGTGTTACTGAAAACATCCATTTATTTCTTTTTCTTCCCTTGTTGATGGTAGTGCCATGTAGTCTTAAGTTCAAATGTTTCCTCGCTGACCCACGAGCTGCACCGGTTTTTGCAGGACAAAGGCTGAAATCTTATCCAGGAAGCATTTCTGTAGATGAAGGCTAATTCTGCGGTCACTTGCCCAGTCACTGTTTGCCTTTAATTACAGTAAGAATCTCTTACCCATCTCTTATCCATATCTGCTGATTCACCCACCCGCTATCTAAAAATATTAAAATATTAAAAGAAAAATTATCAAAATATATATTTTAAAAAATGAATTAAATGAGTATGTATTCAAGCATAGTTATGAAGGGAGCCTGTCCTTTCCTTATTTTTCCCCCCTTTCTGAAAATCTTTTTCGATTGAATATCAGGAAAGCTGTCCTAACAGTATGCCAATGGAACCAATTACCTTGAGCCTGTTCGGGTGTTCTTGGTAATTACCAAGATAAATTTCGATAACCACTTGGCAATTTTTTTTTGATATGTATTCCTGCCATGAGGAGGAAGTTGGACTCGGTGGTCCCTTCCAACTTCATGACTGCATGATTCCATGATTAATAACTCCATGCCATGCAGGTATAAGATGGTCCCTCCTAGATAGGAAAAAAAAACCTTATTGCCTTTAGCCAATGCCATTGCAGATGGTGGGAATTTTTATTTATTTATTTATTTAAAAAGTATTTTTATCCAGTCTTTCTCCTTGGAAAAGGACCCAAAGTGGCTTACAGTAAGGAGAGACAATATACAGTAAGGAGAGACAATTCATTCCAGTTTATTTTTCAAGAATTTAACAACATCTTGAGACTGCAGCAACTGGAGTTTTTTTTTTTAAATGGTCAAAATATGTGAGGAAGAGAAACCAATTTGTCTCCCTCCAGCCTGCAGCCATGTTCTCTAAGGAAGAACATACAGGTCAGCTATTAGGATCTGTCTTCCTCCAGGCTAGGCTGTTTCTGCATCAGGCCCTTTCTCTGGCCGAGGTCTCCCTGGCACCTGCCGGCCGGTCCTGCTAAGATGCGTTTTTGGGAACTCAGGGTATTTGTACACGACCCCTAAACTCCGCCGCAAATGGCTCCCAGCTCCGGAGCTTAAAATTGTTTCCCAACCAGCTCCGGAGTTTACAGAAAATTAAGTGCGGCCACGCCCACCTAAGCGCGTCCCAGCACACTTTTCAGGTACCTGCTCTTGGAGGGTGAAAAATCCCAGATCCGGATGTAAAGGAGTGAGTGCCAGGCTCTCCTCGCTTCTGTTTGTTGTTGTTTTTGCCTCCCACCCCTTGAAGAGAAGGAATCAGGACGACAAGGGGGCTTGGGGAGGCTTGGACCAGCAAACGGAGGTGAGCCTGCATTCTTTTGTCCCTTTTTTTCTCCCTCCCCTCACACAGACAGGATCAAGGAAGTGCGGAGGGGTGGGGACGCAGGAAGAGCAATGAACCCCCAAGATCTCTGGTCTGAATTTAAGTGGCCAGCGGATCTTAGGGGTCATGTGAAAAGGCCCTCAGCTGGAACCTGGCACTTAGCAGGCAGATGATTTGGAGGCACAGGTTCAACGGGGTGAGGGCAGCCCTGCTGCTTGATTGAACCCCTTTGGTGCTTGTGGCCTCTTGGACAGGTTAGATCACCCTTGAACACTGGAGCTGAAATCTGGAAGGATGGCACCGATGGGAGCCATGAGAAGAACTAAACCAAGACTGGTTTCTCTGGGTCTGATCGGAGAGGATTTCTCATCTTAAGGACGGGTGGACGAAACATCTCCTGTATCTTGATAACCCTGAAATCTCTGAGCTGCTTAGATAAAAATCAGGGGAGGATCTGAGAACGCAAGGTTACCAGGAAGTGCATGGTTTCACGCTGTGACATTTTTAATATTTGTTAACATCTTCTAGGTGTATATAATCTGTGGGCGCCCAATCTGGGAGGGATTTCGTGCAGCCTTCGAATAATTCGTGGGTTGATTGCCGCGCGCTTGAAAACGAGCAGCAGTGTTGACGTGGTGCTCAGAATAGTGAGGCGCAGGAAACGAGGAGGAGGCTGGATTCTGGAAAGGAAGGTGGAGAGGAGAATCAGCGAGTGCTGCACTTCCCCGCTTTGGGTCCCTGGAGGTTCTTGGACTACAACTCCCAGAGATCCTGGCCAGCACAGCAGAGTGGTGAAGACTTCTGGGAGTTGTTGTCCCAGAACCTCTGGGGACCCATAGAGGGGAAACAGTGGGGTAAGTCATGGAACAGGAAGGATGGGATGAAAAGGAGCTAAGACCTGGGAAGCAAAGGAGGGGAAGAGGAGTCCCCAAGGCGTGTTCCAGCTGATCTCCCCTCTCTGAATCCTGTTGCATAGTTTTCTTTTCTGATCAACCAACTCCTAAGCCACCCTTGGAAAAGCTACTCTTGCTCAGGAATATATTTCCCAGAATCTTCTTCCTACCACGCCCTGTGGATTTGGGGAGTTGTAGCCCGAAGACGCGCTTTCCCCAGCTTTGCTCCTTTTTGCCATGGAGGTTATGTCGACGTACCAGAAACTGTTGCATGGGTATAGCTGCAAATGGGTTCTCTTCCTCGTAATCTGCTTCAGGAATGTTATCACCCCAGTCGCCAAGCTGAGCATCTCGAGGGGACGGGCGGACCAAAACATCTCCCGCTGGGTCAGCTCCTCTCAGAGGATGATGCGGGAGGTAGCTGAGATGGTAAAATTGAACACTTGCTAATATGACGCATGTGTTTGCCTAGGTACATAGACATGCAAAGGTTCTACACATAGATGAAGATGGCTGCAAAGCGTTGGATCCCCTACCAGAATGCCTTGTAGGAGAACAGCCAGCCTGTGTAGCCTTGGGCAAGTTGTGCAGTCTCAGAGTACCCCCAGAAGAAAGGAACTGAGAAACACTTCTGCATATTATAGTGTTCTGCTTATATACCACCCCATATATATTATGTAATTAGCAAATATATTATGTAACTAGAAAATTCTGCAAATGTTCATCATATCCTTTTTTTATCCATCATTTTATCCTTTTTAGTGTACACCGCCCCGAGTTCCGCCTCGGAAGATGGGGCGGTATATAAATATAATAATAAATAAATGAATAAATAAATACGTCAGAACTGACTTCATAGCACATAATTAAAAAGAATTGTGAGGCACCATCAAAAGTAACCAATTTACTAAGGCATTATATGCCTCAGTAAAGCAAAAAGTGTTCTGCTTATATACCCCCATCAAGTAGTACCTGTGCGGTTTACAGTTTCATTACAGTATGCAGGCTACACATTGCCCCACCGCCCCCAGCAAGCTGGGTATTCATTTACTGACCTTGGAAGAATGGAAGGCTGAATCAACCTTGAGTCTGCTACCTGGGATTGAACCCCAGGTCGTGAGCACAGTTATGGCTGCAGTACAGGGATTTAACCTGTGTGCCACGGGGCTCTTACAGTAAACATTTTAGGGGTCAGAACACTTTCTTTGATTAGATTGGCTGTACAATCCTGACTCAAAGATGGTGACAACAGGGTCACCGAATCATCTGAGGCCAGCAGAATTTTCTGGTTTTGAGTTGTGGGTTTCATTTTTGCATTGAACTACAGTACATATATTGGTTTAGATTGTTTCCAAAGTAAATTCACTGGCTGTACCCTGCCCTGAGCTCAGGAAAGTTCTAAGTCAATAAATACCTAAATGCGCCGAATCGTGGGGACTCTGGCCGCTCATAGACCTGGTTCTTCAGAGAAAGTTTGGGGAAATTATAATTTTGTGCAGCTCCATCAGCAGCCTGAATCAGGAAAAATAAAACAAGACAGAAAAAAATGGGAAGGGAAGTTATTAAAATGTTACTATTTCACAGTAGCTGTTGTGAAAAAGAAGAGATACAATACAAATATATATGAGAAGATAAACAGTGAGGCAATATACTGCATATATCTATATCAACATTCCACTATGAGAAAGTAACTGTGATGTCACAGACCAACAGGATTATTC
This sequence comes from Phrynocephalus versicolor, assembly GCA_023846285.1. Classification (NCBI taxonomy): domain Eukaryota; kingdom Metazoa; phylum Chordata; class Lepidosauria; order Squamata; family Agamidae; genus Phrynocephalus; species Phrynocephalus versicolor. The sequence goes on from JAHTLZ010000288.1 coordinate 1,803,218, forward strand.
TGAAGATTAAACTAGCAATTTTGAAAAAAAAATGTATCCATGGCATTTATTTATTTACAGTATTTGTTCACTGTGTTTCTGTTCACCGGGACTCTCAAAGTCAATAGCAAGTTGTCTTGGGAACTTACTGAATTTAAAATATTTTAAAATTGTCTTTAAATTTGTGGGGTTTTTTTTGTATGTTGTCAGCTGCCTTGGTTCCCCCATGGGAAGAAAGGTGACATATAAAGGAATGAATGAATGAATGAAAAGCAGTAAAATAATATAAAAATATAATAACATATTATTTATAAAGATTATTATAATATAATAGATTATTATATTATATAATAAATATATAATGCCAGTGGATCCCAGAAGCTGGAAGAAAGAAACAGAAGGATAATAGTTATTTACTTAAAATATTTTTTACTCCACCTTTCTCCTTAAAAGGACCCAAGGCTGCTTACAACATATTATGGAAGCCCAATCTTCCTGAGGTTTGGGAAGCAGCAACTGAGTAAACTAATGTTAGACTAGACGGGCTTTTGAGGTAAACCATCAGGCCTCTTCTAACGCCCTTATGAAAACCCAGAAAACACTGTTTTCATTTCCTAATGTTACAACCGAACCAGGTGCAGCGGTTAAACTGTTGTACTGTGGCCAGAATTCTGCACACAACCTGGGGCTCAATCCCAGTCAGCCGGCTCAAGGTTCGCTCAGCCTTCCATCCTTCCGAGGCCGATAAAAGGAGTACCCAGTTTGCTAGAGGGGCAATGCGTAGCCGGCATCATTACTTGTAAACCGCCCAGATAGTACTTTAATAAGTCCTATGGGGCGGTATATAAGCAGCGTTCTTTGCTTTGTGCTTTGAAAGTGCTCTCCCAGTCTTCCTCCGAAAAGAAAACCAGTTATCTCTGGAAGGTTGCCAGTTTTCTCTCCGATGTAGTTCCTGAACAGATTCCACACTGAGAAGCAAAAAGGAGGCGCTCAGTTTCTAACGAGAACTGCACACCCCTAAGCACCCTGTATGTATTCGTTTTGGACCTTCCTATTCATTCTTCCTCCCCTTGCTTAACCTTTACTCCTCGCATTACCCTCCTTCTGCGTCGTCTACATCTTATGAAATTCTCCTCAAACAACGGGACACTTTCCTTCTTAATGTCGGTTGCATCTGGAATGTCCTCTTTGCTTACCTGTCCTCTTTGAGGTTGAGAAGCGGGCCTTGCTTGGCCAGCAGAATCAGGGATGTACACTCTGTTATCTTTTGCTTGTGGTCTTTGCCCACGTCCAGAAGGGCTGAAATCAAGTCAGAATTAAAAGTGGGTTTAGTTTACTCCTGAGGAGGAGGAGGGGGAGGAGGAGGAGGAGGCAACTGATAGCTATAGAAATGAAATGATACTTTCTAAGACTTGGATGGAGTTGTGGAGGCCATCTAGTCTGACCCCCTGTTTCGTGCAGACTCTGCAGCCGAGGCCATCCCTGATCAAGGGCTGTGATTTCCAATCTCTAGATTACCAACATAGTTTCATAAAATTCTCACTCAATCTCTTATTTCCCACCCCCACTTAAAATGATGGTAACACAGACCCAGAAATGAGAAAAAGATACTATTCTGAACAACAGTTCCCACAACCTCTGATCTTCTTGTCTTAGTATAGTACTTTAAAATATAATGCATTCTCGAAGGCTTTCACGGCCGGGATCTGATAGTTGTTGTGAGTTTTTCTGGCCTCTACTATGGCCTCACCTCCGCTGCCTGGCGCCTTTCCCTGGTGTGCTCCTGCAGCAGTTGATCCACTGCATGACGACAATGGTGACAGAGGCGAGGGTGACAGCAGGAAGGGTGGCTATCAATATCAAGTCCAGAGAACTCCAGAGATGGTCACATTTGGGACCCATGTACCAGTAGTCTTGCCAGGTGCTTCGGTATGAGGGGCATCTACGGTCGGAATGGAACAGAACACAAGGGAAGAGTTGACATACATACAGACTTCCCCAATTATGGTTGGAACCCAGGTAGGTCAGTCGAGGGAGCCTGAATGTTCCACCTAGCCATGGAGGATTCTGGGAGCTGTAGTCCCAGTAATGTCCACAAGCCCGGAAGAGGACCGGCACCTGGATCGTCAGCATGTGTCTTCCTTGTCCTGCATCCTGAAGGGTCACACAAGAGACCTCCTCCAGGTGAAGATGACATTTGTTAAAATGATTTTTTAATATGGATTAGCACAACTGCTTGCGTTATTCGCTTCCCACTAGGGTCATGGCTATGGAGACTGCTGTGATGAGTACCCTAACCGCTGTAGCATCCACCCGAGGTCTATACATGTGGATACAGACAGTCTTAACAAGCTTGCTACTTCTGCTCTAGAGGCTTCATCAGCTATTGTGTCTTTTGTTTTGTTTTGTTTTGTTTGTGTTTGTTATGGGCTATGTTGTGAACCTCCCAGAGCAGTCTTTGGCTAGATGGATTGTAAATCATTCATTCATTCATTCATTCATTCATTCATTCATTCATTCATTCAACCAGCCAGCCAGCCAGCCAGCCAACCAACCAATTCATCCATCCATCTATCCATCCATCCATCACCTTCTCTCTCTCTCTCTCTCTCTCTCTCTCTCACACACACACACACACACACACACACACACACACACACACACACAC
>JAHTLZ010000288.1:1813989-1842974 GCA_023846285.1 Phrynocephalus versicolor
ATGACCAACTCTTCGTGACCCCATGTCCATGGAGTTTTCTTGGCAGGCATACTGGAGTGGTTTGCCAGTTCCTACTCCAGGCGCCTACAGCACCTGGTATTCCCTGGTGGTCTCCCATCCAAGTACTAACCAGGGCCAACCCTGCTTAGCTTCTGAAATCAGGCAAGATCAGATGTGCTTAGGCCATCTAGGCAGCAAAGCTTGGGAGTGGCTAGACCCTCTGAATGTGGACATTGTGCTGAGGAGAAAATTCCATTCCAATTGGTTTTTCAAAAATGTACTCAACTCTCCAGATTTCTTCATATTTGTATGACAAACTTGTGATTAAAACAGCAGCAACAAAAGGAGAAAATGAAAGGAGCAAATTTCCCATCAGTATCTTTCATGGGAAGGTCCGAAGTTCTCAGGGAGATTCCACAGGACAGGGTTTGCTGTGTTAATGCTTCAGCAGATCTTCTCTGAGTCAATATTATTGCATTTCAGATAATTTTATGACAAGGGGAAAAACTCCTCCAGTACTTCCTTTTATTGCAGTTCACCTGAACTGTGCACAGCCTTGTCTTATTGTGATTTAGAACTTCGTAGCATATCACGATTCCATCCCTCATGCTTTTGTCAACTATCGTTTTATATTCATTCATTCATTCATTCATTCATTCATTCATTATTATGTGTTCATAGACCCGATTTAAGAACACAGAAGGATTTTTTTTTAATTGGTAAACACAAATAAATAAAACAAATTTGTAATACAAAATGGTAAAAATACAAGCTAAAACCCAGGACATATTAAAAAGGCAGAGAACCGTAAGACCCAGTGCTAAAGGGAATCAATAGCATAATTGAGATGTTGCTTCTTTTTAAACTTGACCATGGAAGCAAAAAATGTAGCCACAGATTCTGTATTTAGTTGATTTTTGCCCACCAATAATTGAGACAAATGCTCTGTTTTTGATCTTCCAGGACACTTCTTCAAAATTGGTACAATAAATCTGTTACGTTCTTCTAAATAAAAACCGGAGAGAATTTCATTCCAATAGGTTTTTCAAAAATGTACTTGACTCTCCAGATTTCCTGGGACAAAAGCCAGACTTGGTGGCCTTGGTCGAGCTTCATGGTTCCAACACCACTACCCCCAAAAGGAAGGGAATCGGAATCTACTTCTGAGTACTCTCTACCTAGAAAACTTTGGAATTGGCCCATTCTTTGTTCTGATAGAAGAATGTTACATGCAAATGGTCGGGTTTACACATCTCCCTCATGGTTTGTAACCTATGAGGGACAGATTCCTGGAGGAAAAGTCCATCATAGGTTACAAGTCATGAGGGAGATGTGTCATCTCCAAGCTTAAAACCGGGGTACTCCAGGCTTAAAACTGGGGTACCGGAGTGCTATCAGGAGACAGATATCTAGTCTCATCCGCTCCCAGATGCATCAGGTGGGGTCACTATGAGATACAGGAAGCTGGACTAGATGGGCCTTTGGCCTGATCCAGCATGGCTCTTCTTGGGTTCTTATGTTCTTATGACAGATATCAAGTCTCATGTGCTCCCAGATGCATCTGGTGGGGCCACTATGAGATACAGGAAGCTGGACTAGATGGGCCTTTGGCCTGATCCGGCATGGCTCTTCTTAGGTTCTTATGTTCTTATGTTCTTATGACAGATATCTAGTCTCATACACTCCAAGATGCATCTGGTGGGGCCACTATGAGATACAGGAAGCTGGACTAGATGGGCCTTTGGCCTGATCCAGCATGGCTCTTCTTAGGTTCTTATGTTCTTATGTTCTTATGACAGATATCTAGTCTCATGCGCTCCCAGATGCATCTGGTGGGGCCACTATGAGATACAGGAAGCTGGACTAGATGGGCCGTTGGCCTGATCAAGCATGGCTCTTCTTAGGTTCTTATGTTCTTATGTTCTTATGACAGATATCTAGTTTCATGCGCTCCAAGATGCATCTGATGGGGCCACTGTGAGATAGAGGAAGCTGGACTAGATGGGCCGTTGGCCTGATCCAGCAGGGCTCTTCTTATGAGTTACTCAAAATGCTATGTTATACACATTCAGAGGAAATGCCCTCTGCTAGTTGGAGATCCTGAGTGGAGGAAGAAGAAAAAGACAACAAAGGAATATGCTTTTGTTGACTGGACCATAGAGTTGAGCGAGCAAAACTGCCAGCCTGTGACATAATAGCTGCCTTGACCTCCCGAGTCATTTATTGTAAGGGAGGACTTTGGGGGAGGTGGAGGATTGTGAGGTGGATCCCATTGTGACTCTTTGTAGGATCACTGTTACCATCCCATGGAGTGCAAGGGAAAACCAGCCACCACCACCACCACCACCAACAGTAGTAGGGAGTTTAAAAAACAATAACATCAAATCCCTGGTTTTCTAAAGGGGGGAAAAAAGTAAACAGAGTAGGGGGAAGGATTGTTTTTATTTATTTTCCTTTTCTTTCCCTGTCTCGTCTCGTGATAAGCCCTTTGAGATGGTGAATGAGGAAGGCCCCCAAGCCAGGGCTCTGCAGCAGTCAAGCTCCCCCGTGGGACCTGATCAGCCAGACTGCTGCTTCCAGCTCCCACGATGTCGCACGGGAATATGGTGAACCGCTTCCGGGTTCGTCCAGCAGAGCCACGGGACTGTCCGGAGATCCTGCGTCTCATCAAAGTAAGATGAAAGGGGACTGGAGTGGGGAGAGGCTCATTCAGGCTTCCCTGGGCCCACTGAACGGTTGGACTTCAAGACCCATCATGCTGGGGAACTTACCAGCTAGGGATGGCAGGGTGTGAAGTTCAACACATCTGAGGGTTACTGGATTGGCGGGAGATTGAGTTAGATGATGTCTCGGCCAATCGGAACATGGAAATAAGGGGTTAATTGGAACATGCTCACATTAAATGTGCTACTTTTCTGCCCCACCACCTAAAATGCCATCAGTGGAAAGAGTGCTCTAAAAACAAGGCTAACAACTTTTTTTTTTAGTAATGGATTGCACTGCTACTATTGTTTGGCATGCCTGCTGCTGTAAAGGTGGCATGGCCATGCAGATTCCCCCTTAGAAAGAAAACACGCACAGGTTATTCAATATATAAAATCAATTTAGAAACAGAATTTGTCTCAGAGGCTGGATGTTTTTTTTTGGGGGGGGGCTATATATCCCAAGAATTATATCCAACATAGGGCTGGATGGGTAGCTTAGTGGTTTAGGCATCTGGGTACAGAGCCAACTGTGCCCCCCCCCAGGAGAACAGACAGCCTGTGTGGCCTTGGGCAAGCTGCCCCCATGCATGGGACCCCCATGCAGTTCACCATCTGTTATAACTTTCATGTCTTAAAAAATTTCTCTGCAAAGCATCAACAGCTGACCAACACACATACACACAAAAACATACATACAGAATAGTTCTCTCTCTGTCGGGCTAATCTTCCATAGTGTTGGCCATCTCTTCTATCTAGCACCTTTCATAATGTATTAATATATTGTATTTATTGTAGTTAAATGGTTTATTGTTTTAATGTGATTGCAATTTTGATGTTTTAATTGTCTGAATTGTTTATTTTGATTGTGAGCTGGCCAGAGACCTTTATTTATTATTTATTTATTTATTACATATATATATACCGCCCATCTTCCGAAGTGGAACTCTGGGCGGTTTACAATTAAAAACAAACAACTGAGAGCAAACAAGAAAATCAGAGGCAAACTACCAGTAAAAATAGGGGGGCACAATACCCTCCACAAAAGATTACGCGGGCAGCAACCAAAAAACAAAAAAAAGGAAATTAAAATAAAATTAAGTAGAAAGGTCACCAAATGCCTCCTTGAAAAGATGTGTTTTCAAGGCCTTTTTAAGCCTTGCAATGTCCTTCTGGATACTGGGTGGCATACAAGCTATATAAAATAAATAAATAAATAAATAAATAAATAAATAAATAAATAAATAAACAAATAAATAAATAAATAAATAAATAAATAAATAAATAAATGAGCCTGGATTTGAGATGTTGCGCTTGTGGGCAAAAAGGCCACCTGATCGTTTCAATGTTGAACTCACGGGGTTCTGGGTGGCCTGGAGCCTAATGTCTATTGTATATTTATTAATTTATTGGCAGGGGGGAATCTGTATAACCCAAACCATGATGCTCAGACCCGTGCAACTCAGGAGAAACGTATCCTTAGAAACCCATGGAGAGAGTCACCATAAATCAAAATTGTCTAGACAACATGTTTATTATAAGTAGTCACTAAAAGGTACACTCTCTTCTTTCTCCTTTTTGTTTACTCATCAATACCTTCCCTTCTTTGCTCATGAGAAGCCGAAATGTAGGCCATACCTCAGTGTCTCGGTCTCACATTTCAAACACAGGTGTGGGTGGCAACGTTGTAGACTTCTCATTAAATGGCAAGGCTCTTCTACCCTGATTGCAGCTTCCTTTGTGTCTGCCTGTCTTCCCTTGCTAACGTTTGAAGTAACTTGTGTGGGTTTTTTTTTTTCACAGCTGCCTACGGAGGGTGGCAGTTGTCCTCATACTCTGGAGCACCAACCCTACTCTTCTGCCATCTTTTTTAAAAAACCTTTTGTTATAATGACACCCTTCTTATTTCTTCTCTTGACAGGAACTGGCTGCTTACGAAAACATGCCTGATGCGGTAAAAATAACAGAAACAGGTAAAGAACAACCTTGTGCACTTCCATTACCGCATTAAACCCTCAGACACCAAAATCTAGAGGTGAATATACCAACGAGTGATCAGCAAATTATTGACAACACCTCCTGTCTCGAATCTCCCGCCCCCTTTTAAATAAGCATAGCTTTAGTTTTGTTTCCCTTTTAATGGAGATCTGGGTACAATGACCCCCTGCCTATTGCGGGGGTTAGGGACCCGACCTGCAATAATTGAAAATCTGCTATATGCGGATGCAGGTCAGGTCGGCCCTGGGGGCTCTTGTACTTACAGGAGGCCTCAGAAATGATTTTCGGCGATCCGGAAGTCACTTCTGGTTTACCGGAAGTCACTTCTGGTTCACGGGGAGGCCCTTTTGGGGCCGCCAGAAGGCCTGGGAAGGCCCCCGCAGGCCCATTCGGGACAGCGCCAGGTTGGAGGTAAGTATGGGAGGCCTGAAACAGGCCTTACCCACCGCCACCCCTTAACCCAGGCGGTCTTTTTTCATATGCTGTGCTTCCACAATATAACGGGACCGCAGTATATGAACCGTGAAAGGGCGGGGGACCACTGTAATGTCCTTCTGGACAGAGTGAGTAGGAGATGGTGGCACCTGTCCCTAGTTCCAAAATTGCTACTCCCTATTCCATTGACCACATCCTTCATGGAAGCTAGGTTTGCATAGTTCCCTCTCACACCCATACACAACTGGAGAATTGCAGGGCAGCTATAAAGAAGCCGTGTGACCTTTCTGGTCTCTTTTTTTTTTGTGATTCTGAGGCAAATCTTTCCTCAAAAGCTGGCATTTGCTACAGGACTCCTCTGAACGGCATGAAGGGGGAAATGCCACTTCCATGGCTGTTCTCATTTCCCTCAATCCGTATCCTTTGATTTAAACAAACAATTGCATTTAAAATGGCAAAGAGACCTCTAATGTCATGCATTCTTTGGATTTTTGGGAAATGACAAATTATACCCAAGTAGAAGACTCTAGCTTTCACCCATTTAGCAGAGCAACATGGCTTCTTCAGGCTGCATGAGGCCAACCCTTCTTCCATTAGGTAGTTTGATCGTTCCCTCAAGTTCTGTTTCTTGTGAAGTGGGATGGGGTGCCATATTGTTCGTCTCCTCAGGGCGTGAAATTTCATGGGTTAGCTCCAATCCTAGTTAACCATGTGCAGGGCTGTTGCTGCCCTCTTGGATGTTTTGAGAGGTTCTTCTACCAGTATCATCTCTCCTCTGTGCGTAGCCTGAGGAAAAACTAGATGCGCATATGAATGTTAGGGACCGCTCCTACAAATTGGTTTCATTTGCCTTCATGCTTTCAGATTTACTCCGAGATGGCTTTGGATCTCGCCCTTATTTCTACTGCTTAGTAGCAGAAGTCACAAGGAAAGACGAACGACCGTTGGCAGGTAAGTTTCAAAAGTAGAGTGGGGCCCACCTTGTTTGGCCATTTCAATCCTTTTGGCCGATGCTTTCTCTCAAGCACAGAATATGTATTTATTTATTTGTTTTTGAGGATTTTTACCGCACCTTTCTCCTTGGAAAAAGACCCAAGGTGGCTTACAGTAAGGAGAGACTATACAGTCCATTACAATTAAGACACAGTTTTGGAAACAGGGAATTGAAGGGCATCTTACAGCATCAGAAGGCAACACTGAAGCTAACAATAGATAACATAGTGTCAGTGCAGTCACACAAGGAGAGATATAAACAAAAGTTACAAGTGGTTATAAACACAAAGTCTGAATATCCATGTATGGGAGATTCATAGAAAGGTCTTTGCCTATTTCCGGAAAGACAGTAGAGATGGGGCAGACCTGGCCTCCACTCGGAGGGAGTTCCAGAGTCATGGCGCAGCAGCCGAGAAGGCCCTTTCATGTGTTCCCACGAAATGTACCTGTGAGGGAGGTGGGATGGAGAGAAAGATCTCTCCTGAACATCCGAGTTGGTTCATACTTTGAGATTCAATCTTGGAGGTAGCTAGGACCCAGGTCCTATAGTGCTTTGTAGGTTAAGGTCAGCACTTTGAATTGTGACCTATTGGTAGCCAGTGGAGCTGCTTTTATATGGGTGTAATGTGATCGCTTTACCCTGCCTCAGTCAGCAATCTGGCTGCTGCATTTTGGACCCGCTAAAGTTTCCTGAGGCTTTTCAACGGGAGTCCCAATGTTCATGGCGAATTATACATTTTATACAGTGTTTCTTTACAGGACAAGTTCATGCTGAATTAAATTTTACAGTGTTTATGTAGCTGCAGGGTCCCCTCAGAGAAGGCAGGATGCCTCTTGAGATGTGGCTCTCCATTTTATTTCATCCTCCAGATGCGGACATTGTAGGTTTTGCTATGTATTACTTCACCTATGACCCGTGGATTGGCAAGTTACTGTACTTAGAAGACTTCTATGTCATGGATGAATTTAGAGGTAACAATCACATTGCTTTATGTCCTACTCCAGCTGGCACCCCAAATTTAGCATGAGTTGAAAGAGGTGGAAAGGCCAGGTAGGTTGTCGAACAAAATCTCAAATTAGCACACTGATCTTTGCACAGCACTGCAATGAAAAGGAAATGCTCAAAATATTTCTCAGCAGCTTATAAATAACCACAAAGTGGGAAAAAAACAAAGCAAAACAAAAACCCAAGACTATAGCTATAATTTTCATTAAAAAGAGTGGCTGCAATTTTTACTAGCCAATATTTTTAACACTGACTGGCATTCAGCCTCTTAAGTGCCATTATGAATTCAAATATGGTAACCTAATGGCTTTATTTGATTTAACTTGCCAGGGTATTCCCTAGATAGGATTTAATTCAGTTTTCTCAAACTCTTATATCTGTCTTTTCTCTGCTGCTGCTCTTATTCATTAGTCATTTTTTATTTACTGTATCTGTGTCTCTTTTGTATCTAGAAAGTAAACTACACCCAAACTTTAAGGGGGAAAGGAGACAAAAACTGAATACATGGACTGTTCTGAAAATAGTACTACCAAGTCAGCATTTAATTGTCAGCACACAATGAACCTTTTACCGATTCCTTAAAATAAAAAAAGACCCCTCCTCTGAATACCTAACTTTTACACTTCAATAAGCAAAGCTACTGCCGGTAGCAACATATCTGCGAAGATTCTGTCATTCAGGTGAGGTTATCCACAAGCTAAATCATGGCAACTGGACTTCTTTTTTCTTGAGAATGAAATGTTTCACTACTCATCCAAGTAGCTTTGTCAGTCCAGGTAGCTTCATCCAAGCACACTGTCAGTAGAAGTGCAGCCGGAGCAGAGGAACTCTGGAGGGTGGAAGTTTTTGCTTAACTATATTAAGTCAGCCATAGGTCCTAAAGCCTTCTGCTGGAGCAGTGGTTCCCAACCCTAGATTTCCAGATGTGCTTGGACTACAGCTCCCAGAAATCCCGACCAGCAAAGCTAGTGATGAAGGCTTCTGGGAGTTTGAGTCCAAGGACATCTGGAGACCCAACATTGGGAAGGTTCCCCCCTTGCACATGTGTGCTAGTCGTGTCTGACTCTACGGGCGGTGCTCATCTCCGTATTCAAGCTGAAGAACCAGTGTGCAAGTCCATGGCCACGTGGCTGGCATGGCTGCAAGGAAACACTGTTTTAACTTCCTGCTATTTATGGCAGTACCTATTTAGCTACTTGCATTTACTTTACATGTTTTTGAACTGCTAGGTTGGCAGGAGCTGGGGTTATCAGCGGGAGCTCTCTCCTCTGCGTGGCACCTGGGATTCAAACCACCAAGCTGACGACTTTGCAGCCAACAGTTTTCAGAGCCTTAGCCTGCTGAGCACCCCCACCCCCACCCCCAAATTCTAGATAACAACACTAAAATATTATAATGATGGTTTTTCTGTTTTTTTTCTGGGTACTTGGTTCGGTTCAATGCCAATATTTTGGGCTAGCCATTGAGAAAAAGCTAAACTGCTCCATTTTGTGGGGTTTTCCTTTTGCATGTTCAGAACAATAGATAATACCTATTTATGTTTAGTTCCATCAAAAGCATTTTTTTAAAAAATAAATGTGCCTATAATAATTGCACCATTCCACTGATGCTTATGGGCTCCTACAAGAAAAATAACAAGTTAGGGCTCACCCCCATATGCACAAGCTGTTCTCTTAAGAATAATACATGATCTGATGACTTATCCTTTCTTGAACCATTGGGCAGGCTGGGGCATTGGAACCGAACTCTTAAAAAGACTCAGCCAGGTGAGTGACCTTTTTATTCAGTATCTTAACAGTATAATTATAAGTGTGGTTGCCTTTTTGTAAACCAGGAGTAAGGAACCTTCAGCCCTCTAGATGTTTTGGACTACAACTCCCCCAGTCCCTTATCACTGGCAATATACGCTCAGAATTCTGGGAGTTGAAGACCAAAACATCTGAAGGGCCCAAGTTTCTCCATCCCTGCTGTAAACCTTGTGTTTTCATTGATTTGCAATTCAAATAACAGTAGTTAAAGAGCTGCTGGAAGACTAGAAATCAGTCTTCCGTAACCCGGACTCCCCCAGATGTCTTGAAGTTGAACTTCTAATACTTTCCTCACTATTGGGGTGATGTTAATTTTAGGCCTAAACATCTGGAGGGTGACAGATGGACGTTGAGGAAAGAGAAAGACAGTCATCTGTCAGATGTACTTTGAATAGGACTTGTGCACTGATCAGGACAGATGTGATGGCCTTATATCCCACTCATTCTATAATTATATGAATACCAACCCATTTTTAAAATTCTGTTCTTAGAAAAAGAAGTTATTCAAAGGAAAAATAATTAAAAGGATATATAGACATCTATATTTATCAAATATTTACTGAATATTGATTTTTAAAAAATCAGTGAATAATTACAAATGTGTTGCTCGAACCTGCGTAATTCAAGGGGAAAGTGTACTATGCATTTCAATTGGCCTTGGACAATAATGCACTCTGCTGGCTAAATAATTCTGCATAAATGATTAATATAGCCACTTAGTGACTAATTGGAAAGCATTGCCCTTCTGTCAAAGCTTGAAAGAATCTCAGAACGGACGCTAGCTTTTAGATGTGCAGGACTGGAACTCTAGATGTATGTGTTAAGTAAACACAGGGCCAAAATCCTCTCGCTTAGCCTAGTAAATTACACTAGAGTCAACCCACTGAATCATTGGGGATCTGGTGCATCAACTTCTCCATAAGTGACTTGGATTCAGACAGGCTCACTTTGTGCCTTATGTTAGCAAAGCAAGTTACAGCGAGAGTAGGGCCATTTGAATCAGAGGAACTTACAGAAAGGTTGACTCACCAACTCTTCCTTGGATTAATGGACCTACTTCAATGCAATTTAGCATGCTAGACAACAGGATTTTGGCCAATGATGCAGTGAAATTCTGGGTTTGATGACTTTATTACAGTGGTTTCCCACCATGATTCTCCAGATGTCTTAACTACAACTCCCAGTTGCCTTCAAGAGCTTCTGGGAGTTGCAGTCCAAGAACACCTGGAGACTCTTGTTTGGGAACCACTGCTCTATGAATCCAAACAAGGGATTTTTTTATTTGTATTTAAAAAATAAATTACTTTGGCACAAAGTCAGGGCCAACTTTTTCAACACCCTTTTGAGTGAAAAATCTCAACTCTATGACATTGCGACCTCCCCCACCCAAAAAAAATAGGAGCACACGTTTTAATTTTTCCCCCCCAACAGATCGCTATTGATACCAATTGTAACTGCATGCATTTTCTTGTGGTCGTTTGGAACAAGCCCTCTATCGAATACTACATGCGGCGCGGGGCTTCGGATCTGTCCACCGAAGAGGGCTGGCATCTTTTTAGATTTGACAAAGAAAATCTAATCAGGATGGCATCAGAGGAATGAAGACTACGGCAGCCGTTTCGTCCCTCCTGAGTTTTTGGAGGGCGGGTACACTCTTCCAAGCCGGCACAGCCTCACTCACCATGGCATGTCAGGTCCAACATGTGGTTCTAAAACAGGATAGCAGTAAGAAATTAAAAGTGCTCTGCCTGCTATACTCCTGGCATTATTTGACATGTGGCTGTAACTACTTGATCTAGAGAGGATTCCTTCCAGCTCTGCTGTTGGAAAATTTAATGCTAAGGGAGTGCTACCAAGTCCTTGCGTTGTTACTTTTTTCCATATAAAAGCCAAGTGTGCTTCTTACGTACTGCGCCATAGCGCTGAAAGCACTCTGGGGCAGTATAAATTGGGTGGCTTATAATTTCATCATGCAGGCAACATCCTACCTCACCCCGCAAGCTGGGTGCTCATTAGTTATGTAGTGAACAGCCGTGCAAGGTCGGCCGATAAAATGAATAAATAATAATTCATTTGCTGACCAAAGAAGGGTGGAAAGGGAAGGCTGAGTCAGTTTTGAGCCAGCTACTTGAACCTCTCAGGGCTGAAGTCAGGCCATGAGCAGAGTCTTGACTGCAGTTTCACCACTGTGCCATAAGGCCGCAATGCTTTTAAAGGCAGTTCCAGCACAGAAATGATTGTGATGATGAGAGAAATTACAAGTAGGTTGGAGCACACTACCCAGGAAACCTGGGCTTCAGATACAAGGACCGCCTTGGGTCCTTTTCCAAGGAGAAAGGCGGGGTAAAAATACTTTAAAATAAAATAAAATTAAACAAGGAATTGTTGAGGTTGATACCAACTTGTGGGCACCAGGTTGCTATGCCAGGAACAATTTGATCTTGAATCACTCCTTGCACTTAAAATGATGCATTTAGCATACAACTCTGTCGCCTATGAAAGGCTGCCTGCTATACCAAAGCTGGAGAACTACATTCTGCTGATCCATAGGGCTGGATTTGATAGGACCAATTGGCATCATCAGCCACGTAACAGAGAAATACTACATTAATTTTGCCTGTAAATATTAAAATAATTAACATTAACTTGTTTACATTAAAATGGTTAATTTTGCATTAACTCAGCCCTGGAAATAAATGCTTTAAACGTATCTATTTGAACACGAAAGGGTGATTTTTTTCAAAAATGTATCTTGTCAATAAGAGAGGAATTTCTTCTGTTCAACGCAAAAAAGAGGTTTTAATGTCAACATATCAAATTCACATACCTCTTCCAAGCACTTCCCAGAAGTTTGAAGTCTCAGATGGTAAGAAAAGCCCCCTCAAAAGGAGTGACAAATAATACATCTATGCATTTTTGTTCGAGTTTTAATTGTTCCAGCCCTCCATCTGTTTCGGGATGTGCGCTTCTGGATCTGCTGGTGAATCTTGTGAAATTCAAGGACACACATGCATTTTACACGTGTGCCTCCTAATACATGCAATCCTGTTGAGATTTTTGCCCGATACTCATTTCTGATATCCCTTATATAATATGAGTGTGTATTAGTGCTTGCCCTTTATTTATTAAAGCAGTAGGCTAGTACAGCAAGGCATCTTTAGACTCAATTTTTGATTTTACTTACAGGTGAAACTTGTGGTGTGTTTTTGTTTTTTTTTAAATCATGAATAATCTAGATCAGCCATTCTCGACCTTTTATTGTACCCTGGCCATAAAAGCAATTTTTTAAAAAATCAGTTGCATAATGGATCTTATCAGGTAGAGTGTGAAGAATTATTTCCAGTCTGTAGTCACCCCCTTCCCCGGCTATAAGGCCCCCTCCATTGAGAATGGCTGATCTACATTACAGTTCAGGATGAGAAAGTGACCTACCGGTAGTTGAAATTGTTTCTGGCTAACGGGTCTTAATTTAGACCGTAAGTTGTGGGAATAATTTATCAAGCTAAATCTGGGTCTTAAGGGGTTGATAATCTAAAGCACTCCAGATTCTGGTGCCATGAAAATACTACCATCTCGAGAGAGCTTTAGAAACAGTAATGTCTCTCCAGATGTGTTGTCCAACCACATCTGGTGAACCACCAGTTGGCAACCTCTGCTACATTATGAGGACCTGTCTCAGGTGTTGTAGATGCTGATACAAAGGAATGAGAACCATGCTTCCATGGGTTCTGCTTTTGTGTGTAGGAGATAGTCATAAATAGCACCAAGACCCTTTTTTGTTGTGAGGACACTGCTGTAGCTTCACAGCAACAAGCATTTGGGGACACTGCATTCAAACTATACCTTTAGATGATTTTTATATAAACATAATACATGATGCAACTTTTTCTAATAAAGATATCAGCACTGCTTCTCACCCTACCTTCTTTCTGAATGGTAGCAAAAATGTTAAAAACAGCTTATTTAACCAGATGCTACAGTTTGGATGAACCCGAAACCACTATAAGGATCATAATGAAGCTTTTTTGCTATCACATTGGGCTCATCCAAGCCAAAGCAACCTGGGCCTGTGCTTTGCAAATGATTGGCGTTAAACACCTATTTGAAAAGTGACAACCTCGCCTAAAACCCATAGCTGTCTTGCAAGCAAGAGGCCCGTTACTCTTCTGAACAAAACAAAAAACACTTTCTGAAAGCAGCTGAACGGTCGAACGACGATACAGTGGAAATTAAAGGCGAGTGGTTTGGCTGGTTAAGAAAATCCCCGATCAAACACCACAGAGTGCAATAAGAAATTAAACCACGTTTCCATTTTAATGTCCCGTCGTTACTGCAGCCTGCCTGGTGTGTGTGTATCAGATTGGTTAGCTTCTTGTACTGTACATGTCCGTGTCTTCGGGGTTAGACTGACCGTAGTCCATCAGGCTGGGATCTGCTTTAAACTTGGATGGCTTCAACACATCTGTTAAATATATAAAAGTGTTAAAGCATGTGTGTGTCTGTGTGTGTGGAGCCTTGTTCTTCCAATCCAATGCAGAGCTAACATCCTCAAAGACGTGGGAAGTCCCCCCTCCCATTTTTTAACATTTGTTATGACTGGACCCCTACTCCAAGCAGCACGGCCTGCCAACTTATTTTACAGCAATTAATGAGGAGGTGGTGGGAAAGTTTGACCCAGGCATGTCCAAACTTCCTTCCTCCTGACGTTTTGGACCACAACTCCCAGAATTCCAAGCCTGTATTTCCAATGGCAAAGGACTGTGGGAGTTGTGGTCCAAAACATCTGGAGGCTTGAAGTTTGGACATGCCTGGTTTAACCCATGGGGTAGTATCTGGCTTCTGGGATTCCCCAGAATCCTTCCCCGTGACATCATCCTGTGGTGGTTTCCCTGCTCTGTATGCTTCCCCACCCCCATTCCCAACAGTTGAAACTCCTCTTATTATCCATTTAATTAAAACTGGCTGGTAGTTTTGGTCCTCTCAGGGCAGCACGACTGATCCCTCCGAGATTCCTATAGATACAGGCATGTCCAAACTTCAGCCCTCCTGATGTTTTGGACCAGAACTCCCAGAATTCTAAGCTTAGATTGCCAATGCCAAAGGACTGTGGGAGTTGCTGTCCAAAACATCTGGAGGGCTGAAGTTTGGGCATGCCTGCTATAGAACATGATCATGCCTTAGGAAAAAAAATCAGAAACTTATGTTCATCACAGCTGACATATATCCCCCGCTAAGGGGTTTTGTTCTCACCGAACCAGAGAAATGTTTGCACCTTGTAAAATGTAAGCATTAGTGAAAGGCCATGTGGTGCTCAAGATTACATGCCTGTAAGAGTAGGGTGATACTTTTGTTAGACCTGCAATTGCTCCTCTGTGTAAACAGCAAACCGTCCCCCCCCCCCACCCCCGAAGTTTGGGATGGAAAATCCCAACCATGCTGCAAGGGAAGATGTCTGAGACCACACACTCCCCAGTGACTTTGCAACCTAAGTCTGAACTCAACTCACAGAGGCAGACCTGGTAAGGATATCTGCCATTAACTTTTGGGATTGTTATCTACGGTTTTTCTGCGTTATCCATGAAGGGGTGGCACCTCGCCCGTTAACAGCGGAATTTTCTCCATGAAAGCTTGCCATTTATTCCCTATTCTTGCAACTGGAACAGTAACTTCTTCTCCAAGACTATGTTATAGGTCAGTGATGGCGAACCTTTTAGAGACCGAGTGCCCAAACTGCGATTCAAAGCCCACTAATTTTCCGCAAAGTGGCAATACTGCCATTTAACCTGAATACGGGGAGGGGGGGGCTTTGAAGGGGCGATGTCGGGTGCCCACAGGAAGGGCTCCGAGGGCCACCTTTGGCACCCGTGCCTTAGGTTTGCCAATTCTGCTATGGGTGATACGTTTACCTCTTCTTCTGAATATCCTTTAAATAACCCACCCTAGTGAATTGCTGGGGGGAACAAAGACAATGTCAAAAGGAAAGAAAATTAAGAGGGAACATTCTGCCATAAAGCCGAAGTGCAGCCTTCCCCAGCACTGGAACCAGTTTGTGAAGATCAGGAACTAAATTTAGCCATCAAGCAAAATAAAGTTCCCTGTCCTTTTCATTAGCACCTTTTCTCTAGGACAGGCATGTCCAAACTTCAGCCCTCCTGATGTTTTGGGCCACAACTCCCAGAATTCTAAGCTTAGATTGCCAATGACAAAGGACTGTGGGAGTTGCGGTCCAAAACATCTGGAGGGCTGAAGTTTGGACATGCCTGCTCTAGGAGATTTTAGCTCAAGGCAGCTGACTGGCCCTGCCAGCACCAACAGGACTGCCTGAATTTCACACCTGATCTGAGTCTTGGCACCTTTTCTCCAGTGGTTACAGAGACGGCATCTGTTTGGCCATGGGCCATTGAGGCAGGAAATGGCAACTTCGGTGTTTCTGACTTTGTATCCGATGGATGGGTGGCTTCAGAAGCCTTTGGAATGCTCTGCTCCGTTTCTAAGATGGGCCTGGACATTTCCTGCAGCGGAAAGAAAAGCTCAATTTAAAAACTTGTTTTTGTTTTCAAAGAGTCATACAAGCCCTTTTATTTTATTAAACTGGGTAGTTTCTACCATCATTGAGACCTCTGAGTACAATGGACCCTCGTATAACAAACGGCTTGTATAACAAAATTTGTACAACATAAAAAATTTCAGAGGTAGGGAAAATTTGCTTAACAGAATTGCCTATGGGGCAAATCCGTACAACATAAAAATGGTCGCGATTAGGGAGTACTCTGTTTTCAATGCATTCCTATGGGAAATTTGTAGAAAGGAAAATTTGCTTAACATAATTTCATTTGGAACGAATTAATTCCTTTATACAAGGTACCACTGTATTATCTCTTAATGCAGTAGCTTCTATTATTACTCACCAAATGTCGGAATGGAAGAATATGGACTTGAGAGAGAAGGACTTGGACCAGGCTTTAAGGCAGCTGCATAGCTGACTACCCTTGGCAAACAATTGCCATTGAGTAGGAGGATACGGCTTCATTTGGTTCTCTTTAAATCTGGCTAAGATGGAAGGGTAGTTTTAGGGATACCCAATGTGGTGTAGGAGACAAGGACTCTGCAGAACAGGTTTCAAATCTCCATTCCGCCACAGAAACTCACTGGGGATGCAGAACCGGGGGAAAGTATCCCATTTGCCTTGAAATCCCCATTATTAGGGTCATTATAATCCCTGTTCCAACTTGACAGCATATAAGATGCATTATGGATGCCTAAGGACAACCTCCAGGTTGGAGAGACAGGCAGGATCTCTCTCGATGCCATTTGCAGGGAATCGTAAGCAGGTGAAGACATCTGCTTGGGAATACCCTGAAGCAAATGGTGAGCCGCCGTGTGAGACAGAATGCTGGACTGGATGGTCTGTGGCCTGTTCCAGCAAGGCTGCTCTTATGTAAGATAACATGATAAGGGTAATTCAGACTGCACAGTGATAAACAATGCAGATTTTTCAAGGCTAGCTCTTGGTTTTGAACTGCTAGGCCAGGAAGAAAGGGACATAAGCCTCGTGACACAGTGGTTAAATGCCTGTCCTGCAGGTAAACCTGTGCTTATGACCTGGGGTTCAATCCCAGGTAGCAGGCTCAAGGTTCACTCAATCTTCCATCCTTCCGGGATCAGTAAAATGAGTACCCAGCTTGCTGGGGGGGGGCAATGTGTGGCCTGTATTACTGTAATTAAAGCTGTAAACCGCCCAGAGAAGCATTGACAATAGGACAGAGGAAGACAGAGGAAGGATGGCCTTTGGTCACGTATGAATTCCATCGGGGGGGGGGGGAGCGAGGGTCCACACTCTTATCCAGGAGGAAATGCTGGCTAGTGAGGACTCAATGATAAGGGTGAGAGGAAGGAGCTTCGGGCTGGTCACAGACCAGATGTGCCTGATAGCCTGATATCTGGGACTGCCATTGTTTCCCCTGGCCTCCTGAGCTATGCCTGTTGGGCTTGAGCTCTGCCAGCTCCACGTCAGCTTAACCACACTGGGTTCCCTGTTGCTCTCTGGGCATGTTTGCCCAGGGCTTAGGCTGCCTCAGTGCTGCCTGGTTATTTGGGGGTTCAGAGCCTATTGGGGTATGGAATCCCACCCCCCCCACGGATCCAAAACAGGGACTTAAACATGTATGAATCAAAGGTACTTCCTGAAAAGCAAAACCGCCTACCTGAGTGTCTTTCTCCTGCGCATGTGGCACTTCTGTAGGAGTTTTATTCCTCCACAATGATCCTACTGCTTCGTACGTTGCATGGCTTGCCGCATAAACCTTTCCACCTGTCACCTAGTTTAATTTTAGAAACGTTATTGTACCGAACACCTTCAAAAATATTCCTGCATCGGCAAGGCTAATGGACGCCTCCAAGTCCAAATAAAACAGGATGATTCAGCCGGAAGGGGAAGGAGAGCCCTGTAATTATAGCTCTTCAGCTTTAATTTTAAACTTTGATTAATGAACAGCAAGGTTCTTAAAACAAAACGGGAAAGTCAGAAGCATGTCAAAAAATAAGGGCTTACCTTGGCAATGATTACAGACTGCGCCGGGTAGCAAAGACACACGCCCAGCGTGCCAAGTCCTGCGGGGTAGGCAATTTTCTTAAACTTGGACCCTAGCGAAAGCAAGCGAATTGTTAAACCAATAGCATGTACCAAGCCACAACTACACCTACATTGTTTAAAGTTTTTAAATGGTACAGGCCGTAGACAGGCCTGAGGGAGCCCAGTAACGTAAAAGGGTGAGCCCATGCTTTGAAGTAGAAGGTCTAGATAAGGCCTGTCCAACTGGTAGACCGCGGGCTACCAGTAGCCCGTGAAGGGTTCAAAAGTAGCCCGCCGGCCATCAATAAAAAAAGTGAGGGGATACGTTCTCTACCCTTCCCTCCCCCATCCCAAGGACCACCACTGCCCCAGCAAAGTTCTGGGTCTGCTGGCCCACTGTCTCAGCTGAACAGGGCAGTTCAAGGGCCATGGCACATTGAAATCTGTTCCCTCCAGAACAGATTAATTGGTTTTCAATGCATTCCTATGGGAAACCGCTGCTCTACTTACAAAAGTTTTTACTTATGAGCATGTGCTCGGAATGGATAAAATTTGTAAGTAGAGGCATTAGTGTAGTAGCCCTCGGGCACTTTGGGCTGGAAAAAGTAGACCTCGGCCTGGTCAAAGTTGAACAGCCCTGGTCTAGATGTAATTTCTAGCTTTTCCTGGGGCTAGCAAGTCTCAAACTGAGATGCCAGTTTGAGATCCTGGAGAACAGGAACCAGTCTACTGTTGTGGAGCGAGGGACACATTATAGGCTAGCCACTTTTTCACTGGAACCACAAGGTCTGCCAACCAGAGCTAGATGTCAAACAGTTAAACCCACAGGTGGACAAAACCACTGTCATGGAAAGCATTCACTGAATTTCAGAACCAGGTGTTTTTCTGAGGACAGGCACAGCATGGGGTTTTGATTTCAGTACCACCGTTGGAGTACAGCAATAGTCTTTGTCTGGCTTTCTTACTTTCAACAGCTTATTTGGGAACAAAGACAATCTTCTTTCCCCCCCAATAGTTGAACTATTCCTCATCTACTGCAAATCACATGAAGATTTATTGGTAAATCTTCATCTACCTTCTGCCCACTGTACCAACCCAGACCTGATCTAGATAAGTTAACCTCACTTAGCTAAGGCAACTTCTCTTGTTCTTATTTCAAGTTTTAAAACTCCACCAACTATTCCCAGTTCTCCAGATCTTCTGAGGTTTGTGGGAATGAAATCTCAGTAATATCCGAGAGTAGACTAGATTTTAGGTCTTAAAATGGGCTGTGCACCCTTCATCAACTATGCACACACCTAAGGATTTATTTATTTATTTATGTATTGGATTTTCATACCACCCATCTGGCAGTGAGGTCACTCTGGGCAGTAAACAACAATTGATGAATACAATTCAATGCAAATCAACTCAAATAATTCATACAATACAATAAACATAAAATACAGTAATATAATAAAAAATAAAATTAGCACTAAAATGACATAAAATAGTGTATATGTATTATTATTGGCGGGCAAATCAGTTAAAATCATGTTTTAATGGGTGAATGCTGAAATTACACTATATTTGAGGGAATGCCTGCTTAAATAGGCAAGTTTTTAATAGTTTTTTAAAGGCAGCCAAAGAGGGGGCCAGGCAGATGTCTGGTGGAAGGTTATTCCACAGGCAAGGGGCGATGGTGGAAAAGTCCCTATTTCTAGTTTTTTTTCCTTTTGGATCTCTTGTGGTGTTAATTGGCTCAAACGCCTAGCCTGGGAAGATTGGGCATTATGGGCAGTTTTCATTGAGAGAAAGTGCTCGGACAGGTAGTGAGGTCCTAAACCATTTAGGGCTTTGTATGTCACAGTTAAAACCTTGAAGTCGATGCGGAACCGCACTGGAAGCCAGTGCAGGGCGGCCAGCGCTGGGGATATATGGTCATATTTTCTCGTCCCAGTCGGCAATCTGGCTGCTGTGTTCTGGATCAGCTGGAGCCTTCACATCAGCCTCAAGGGCAGCCCCACCTAGAGAGCATTGCAAAAGTCCAGCCTCGAGACTACCAATGCATGGACCAGCATGGTAAGAGCCCCTATGTCCAGACAGGGGCGCAACTGAGCAATCTGCTGCAGATGGTAATGGGCAGAATGGACCACCGATGCTACCTGATGAATAGGATGAATGTCGATCTGTTTGTACATAAACTTTGATTCAACTACTAAAAAATATTGTACCAATATTGCCATGAATAGGAAAGTTTTTACTAGCCAAATTAAAGTATGGCCTAGTTAAAAGAAATCTTCCCTTGCGTGATCATGGCTGCTGCAGCTGCTCACATGCAGGTAAAATGACTTGTCTTATGAACCAGTCTATCAACTAGGTTTTTAAACAGAATAATGAGATGAGAATGTCCAACTCCTTACCTTTCCTCCCTAACACAAGGCCAGTCAATCCAGAAACTGTAATCACGCCAACTTTCGGAAGAAATTCTGGAGGCGGGTTCTTCAGATAAACATATGCATCTTAAAAATAAGAAATAAACCAGTGTTTTCTAATAGCTTGTACTGGCATATAGATATGAAAACATTTACTTGAACCACTTGAATGTGCACCAAGTGGGTTGTATTTACAGTAGGAACTTTAAGGGGGGGAAGGGTTCTCTCCCCCCCCCCCCATTTTAAGCCAGCTTCTGATCCATGTGGCCAAATGTGGGCCAAGAGGGATGTTTCAAGCTTTGCATGTACTCACCCACCTTTTCCAAACTGTACGGAAGATATTATTCCATTTTTGACAAATAGGTAGGCATCCTGTACAAAGAGAAAGGATAATTTTCTCTCCGTTATGAGACATACAGTATCAAGTTAATCTCCTTCGTTTACAAATATCGTCACTGACAGTGCTCAGGCAATTTTCCGTTTTATAACTGGACTCCTTCCTTTTGGTGTGAGCGATGTTCGATAAAGTAGGTTGCTGGGCAGGAAAACACCCACATATGGGTGGCATGCTCCCCCCCCCCACGTAAGCCAAATTTAAGGCCACTATCAGGTACAACCCTGTTCTCTTTTGAGGCAGAAAAAGGAAAAGAGATTGTCTGGGCGCTTTCCATTTCCTCTTCATAAACTATTCCCCCTCCTTATCTGCTTAATAACAATAAGAATTGTGTGATGTCAAGTTAATCCTGACTTACGGCAACCCTTTCCAGAATTTTCAAGGTAGAGGTAAGTGAAACCATTCTCTTCTTCTGAGACTGTCTAACTTGCCCAAAGCCACAGAGGCTGCTTTTGCTCCCTTGAGGCAAGGAGGGGAATCTACAGCCAGTGGGGAATAATCTACAACAGTGGGTCTCAACCGGTGGGTCCCCAGATGTTCCTGGACTGCAACTCTCAGAAACCCCTTCCAGCACAGCGAGTGGTGGAGGCTTCTGGGAGTTGCAGTCCAGGAACATCTGGGGACCCACCGGTTGAGAACCACTGATCTACAAGTTGTTCTGGCCTTTTTTAAAAAAAAACACACCATACATTTCTTTGAAGGCTGCACTAAGTAAACAAAAACAATTTAAACAGCCTGTAAAGGAAGAAAAGAGTGAACATCAACAGCAATGCACCCAACATTACTTGGCTTAATGCTATTTATAAAACCCCAATGGAAACTGGTAGCAGATGGTACTCAAAAGGGCATTTTCCTAGATGCACATAAAGTCTTGGGTATTGCCCAGTTGCCATATTCCCTGGGTGTGTTATATCGCAAGTACTTATGAAATTCTTTTAGTGCTTGAAACAGGGAAGGAACAGGGGATGTTTTGACAATAAGTAGAGGAACTGGCAAACCACTTCAGTGTTCCTGCAAAGAAAACCCCATGGACATGGAGTCGCAAATAGTCGGTCACAACTGTAACAACACAACACAACACACAACACACAACACACACACACACACACACACAACTGGAGCATACATGTGATACTGAATTAGAATTGGGTCATAAATGTTAAGAAAACTCTCTTCTCCTAAAACTTCTTACAATCTACTACTGTGTATTTATTGTTCCATGTTGTCAACTGCCTTAGAAAACTGTCATCATTGAAATATGCAGAATGCATATGATTTAAACAACACAAACAAATGCATAAACAGTTCTCTCTCTCTCTTTCTTTCACACCCAAGATAGGCTTAACAGGAATTTTTTTATTCCATGACATGACTCTACTACTACAGAATGTATATAGGGTCTAGCTCCAGAAAGACTGTTTTATTCTATCATACTGCTTTTTCTAACAACCATAGAACATGGCAACAACCTTATGTATCAGCATCAAATATTAAGTGTTATTTTGAAACATTGTACTTATCCAATGGCATGTATTAACCGTGCTGTCACTTTAGTTTATATACATAAGCAAACAGAGCAAAACACTGAAGAATTATAGACAATCATGCTGCATGACTGGGGTTACTGCACATTGCACAGATTATCGCAGGAAAACAAATATTATTGCTGTGATGTTGTGACAATGTATTTCTGTTAACACTGCTCCAATTTCTTATGAAGAAAAAAAAGATACATTGAAGAATTACATTGTGTTTATACCACCAGAGGTCACTAGCTTCCAAGTTGAGGAAGACAAGAAAAACGCAAGGGACATTCTAGAAATTTATGAGAATAAAAAAGATTTGAGGAGTTAACAGAACTCAAGCCTAAGACAATAATGCTATTTTGTTCAGAAATGTAAAAGATGTTAACTAGAGATGGGCACAAACTGCTAGTTCGTATTGTGGCTGAACAGGCGTCTGGCACTTCCCAGCCCCGCCCTCCTCTGGTAGGTGCCCACTCAGAGGCAGGGCCCTTGCTTCCTTGCCCCACCTCCTCCAAGTGCTGCCTCTGAGTGGGTGTTCGCCAGAGGAGGCGGGGCTGGGGACTGCCAAACACCTGTTAGGCTGGGGGAAAAAACCCTCTGGTGTTGATAGTTAATTCAGTCTAAGTCTCCTAAGGTGTCTTGAACTCCTGAACAAAACTGAGTTCCTTAGGGGAGCATGGTTTTCCTAGTGCAGGGCTGTTCAACTTTGACCAGGCCGAGGTCTACTTTTTCCGGCCCAAAGTGCCCGAGGGATACTACACTAATGCCTCTACTTACAAATTTTATCCATTCCGAGCACATACTCATAAGTAAAAACTTTTGTAAGTAGAGCAGCGGTTTCCCATAGGAATGCATTGAAAACCAATTAATCTGTTCTGGAGGGAACAGATTTCAATGTGCCATGGCCCTTGAACTGCCCCGTTCAGCTGAGACAGTGGGCCAGCAGACCCAGAACTTTGCTGGGGCAGTGGTGGTCCTTGGGATGGGGGAGGGAAGGGTAGAGAACGTATCCCCTCACTTTTTTTATTGATGGCCGGCGGGCTACTTTTGAACCCTTCACGGGCTACCAGTTGGACAGGCCTGTCCTAGTGAATTTGAACATGCTACTTTGGCTTTTAAGAAGAACTCTGAATTTAAAACAAATAGGGAGTCTCTGACTGAATATGGGTGTTATCGGACATAGGAATGTGATGTAATCTAGGTTACATTTAAAAGGTTATCTTCAATTCAAGCAATTTTATCCTCCACTGGAGAGATCTTTCCATCCACATGGGAGATGTTTCTTCTCTCTTGTGAAGAATCCTGACAGTAATTCTGATTGCTCCACTTTCTCCCCCTTTCACTTACTGACACCCTTCTCACCTGACCCTTTCTCTGCCTTTTGTCATGGCTGTCACTCTGCAGGCTTAAGCGGCTGCCCTTCTGTTATTAATTTTGTAAGTGCCGTAACGCTACAGCAGTACACCAACCTAACACAGATATCCCATCATGTCTGAATTAGTACCATGTAAACCAAGTACAAGGACTGCAGAATGGGATAATCGGGGCATTTGCAATCACACCAAATAAACTACACCCCTAGTGATGAGCCGGAAAAGGGGCAGGATGGAACACTCCCATTGAAAACGTATGTGATATCCAGAAAACAGGTCAAACCACATCATATCATGCTCACCTTCTATACTGTTTATAGTCATATAAGTCTTTGATATTCCATTTTATCTTGGATTTATCCATGTGAGCTTTAAGTGGGGGGGAAAAAACACCTGTACAAAAATTCCAGGCTGATCACTTTGATTCATAATCTTACCTTGCAGCCATTAATGTAGTAACTTGTCGTTTTTCTTACCACCGAAATTCCAGTTTGTAAGCGGCCAGGCACTTCTTCAATATATTTTGAATTTGGAGGGGGTGCAGTATAAATAGGAAGCTGGAAGAGAGGAGTCAGAGTCAGGCTAGCATTATCTTGGGAAGATAGTAAAAATGGAGGGCTATTCCAAGTAAGTAATATTCCTTCCTGATCTTGAAAACTAATTAAATAAAACCAGAGTGGATTTGATTTAAATCATGAATTAAATCACTGCAGGGTGGGCAAGAAACTAAGATGTTTAAAATTAAATGTGATTTTAATTTTTTTAAAAACCCACCTGCCGTGATTTAAACCCTGTCTATAACACACACTTGCTGGGAGATGCATACTGGAGGAATCATTGTGAGAATATTAATTTCACAATAACATAAACATCTACAAATACCTTAGGATGCTTCACCAAAACATTCATCCTACTGGGTCATGTTGTAAATTAGAGGCAAAGCTCCCTTCAAAAGCTCTAGGCATGCATTAATTTCATTATATATTTTTGCTTATCATACATTAATATCTACACATCTCATTGTGGGTTTTTTATTGCTTTGGGGAGTAGCTGACAGTCCCCTGGGTGACCCTGTAAGAAAGCGCTGACCTTTTCAGAGAAACACAGATATTAAGTTCTTTTGATCACCAGCAATATCCTATCAAGGCGGAAGAGGGCTTTATGCCCCAACGGCAGATAAAAGGGAAGAACCATCTTCTAATCTAGGAGAAGGAAAACTCTGATTTTAAACCTCCACTGCCTTGTGGTTATATCCATTTCTGGAATGGGCTTCAAGAGTTAGCCTCAAGGCAAAATCCAGAGCCGGAGTCTTGGAGGCAGTTCATGGTTGTGCACAATCATGTTTCTGTAACTCCTGTTACGCAGCTGGAATTAATCGTATTGGCTCTGCCGTTCCATTAGTCGACTATTACAGCGATGTGAAGAGGGTTTTTTCTGCTGCTTGGGTAACAGTTTTAACCTCCATATTAATCTACCCAGGCCTTGTGCTCTGAAAAGGCCACTTTAGCTTTGCATGCAGTGTGGAAACAACATGGCTTCTATACAGAACACGATACCATAGTCTCTCAAGACTGAAGGAAGCCTCTGTGTGTGTGTGTGTGTGTGTGAGAGAGAGAGAGAGAGAGAGAGAGAGAGAGAGAGATTACAGTCATAATGGACTCTTTGTGACCCCATGTCCATGGAGTTTTCTTGGCAGGAATACCAGAGTGGCTTGCCAGTTCCCACTCCAGGCACCTACAGCACCTGGTATCCCATCCAAATACTAACCAGGACCGACCCTGCTTAGCTTCCAAAATCAGGCGAGATCGAATATGCTTAGGGCATCTAGGCAGCGAAGGAAGCCTATACTATACTATATGTCCTTAAACTAGAATTAATTTGGTCTGGAAAAAACTCAAGGGGTAAGTCAGAGTGAGGAACACCTGCCTCTAGAAAGCTCAATGGATTGAATTGCCCACCATCCCTCACTATCCTCACAAAATCTAACAGGATTTTCAGTCCACAGACATCTGGATGGCCACACCATATCTCTTCCTACCTAAAAGTTTTATTTTTCTACTATCTCAATGTCTTCCATTTCCCTACAATATTCTGTTTCCTGGAAACCAATCTTTACAGACCTTGCATCTCAAAGAGGTCACAGATCCTACCTGATGTGCTTTAACTCGACAAGATTGTGATTCTTCTTTGCTGGCTGCATATATGGTAACAGAGGCCAAAGCTGCAGGAACGGCTGCCCATCTTGCCACCTGGGGGGTGGGGTGGGTGAGTGGGATGGGGGGGGGTCAGTACAGGAAAGGCCAAAGGAAACAGAGGAAGAATGTGGATTTCTTTAATTACCAAAAACTACTGTGTCCAGTTTGCATTAAGTTCCACGAAGACAGCGGCATCCCTACCTAATTTTGTGGATTTGATTTAAATCAAATTGATTTAATTGTGCAGCTTGCTTCCAAGGCCACCCAGGCTGGCTCTTCTCCCAGAAGGCCCAACATCCAACTCTGTAAGACAGAGACCTAAACTTTTCACCTATCAACTGCTAGAGATGTAAAGTTTCGGGAAATTTGGAAGCTCAGGGAAAAACAGCAACAACACCAATTCGGCCCTTTTTTCGGGGGGGGGAGAGAAACCAGGAAATTTTTGGAAAATTTTCTTCCCCCTTTTACAGCTTGAAAGTCATTCCGTTACTTTTGGAACATAAAATATGACTATGGACTATTTGACTTGGAATAAATTTATCACAACTAGCATATTAAAATAGAGTGTATCCAAACAATTATTGCCAAACAGAATTTACTTTTAAAATAATATTTATTTCTAATTGCAACAAATGGAATAACAATTTCCTGAACTGTTTACTAGTTTATGTGGAACAAAAAAAAACCCTCTATAATGTTTAAACATCCAGAATTAACAATTATTCATATTCCCTCTCCACAGTATTAAATAACAATAAAACAAAAACCTCATTCTCATAAAAAGAATTGAAGAGGGGGGGAATTATAGATGGCAGTGGGAGTAAGTTTCAACGAATGGGCATGAAATTTAATTTGAATCATTGTCTTCCAGTGCTTTGAGGCCTAGTGAAGAGGACAGGACAGAACCAAACATACCCAACCACATGCACAGGGTACTAAAAACTTACATTTTAAATCTAGAATTTCTCCCGACATCACTAGGTTTCCGCCGCTGTGTATATTTTATTTTTCCAAGGAAAATATATTTTTACATGTCTGGGGACATTCTGAAAAAGGATCAATAGCAGGTGGAATGATGGAATGGCTGCACAAGTGAGGCACCCTTCCTACAAATACTGCAGGGAAAGAGATATGTTGAATCCTAGTACGTAAGGCAGGAGGTGGAGGGAATCTTAAGCTCCCCAATTGTTTAGGGTTTATATTTCCACAAGCCCTAACCAGCACACATCCTGGAAAGACATATATGGGTGTGATCATCAAATGTCTAAGGTTTCCCCCTGGTCTCCCAAGTGAAGC
The DNA here is from genome assembly GCA_023846285.1 of Phrynocephalus versicolor. Taxonomy (NCBI): domain Eukaryota; kingdom Metazoa; phylum Chordata; class Lepidosauria; order Squamata; family Agamidae; genus Phrynocephalus; species Phrynocephalus versicolor. Next base: position 1,840,702 of record JAHTLZ010000288.1, read on the forward strand.
TTCACATGTACCAGTTTTGGTACGAAAAAGAGTTACCCAAATAACTATTTCGGCACGTGGAACAAGTTTGGAAATGACACCACAGAGCGGGTTGGACGTGTGGGAGGCACTTCTTTATGAAACTCCATTCATTAATAAGATGCGCTCCGCAGTATTTACAGGGCCAGGAACTGGGCTGTGGCTTCTGGAATTCGCTCAGCTCTTGAATGGCACTAATTGCTTTGCTCTGAGGTCTCTACTCAAGTCAACTGCATGATGATTAGAAAAGCACTTCTGTACATCACTTCATTGCTCAGTAATTATTCTGAAGCAATTATTCTGAAGAAGGATTTATTCGCGGGTTTAAACCCCCCCCCCCAACGGTTAAACTTGCAAGGCTCAGCCAGATCCTGCTTAAGATGATGGCCTTAGTTGCATATGAGGAGGTTCAAGTGGAAGTTTAACACTTTTATTACAATTCCTCTCCCACCTTCTGTTTTTGTATATCAACAGTAAATTTAGTCTCCATTTGTGGATCCTTTTGATGCTATAAATCTGTACTTCATTTATAAGGGCAATGCACGATCCACACAGAGATATTGCGCATGCATTGGACTTTTTTGATAGGTTGTTTATGTTATAATCTGTTGTACACCGTCCAGAGTTCCCGTGGGAAAGTCGGGTGGTTGATAAGTATAAATATAAGTAAATAAATAAATAAGTATACCTACAACCCCCTGTAAAGAGTCACTATATGTCAGGATTGACATGAAGACTTATGAAAACTTCAACTGATTGCAGATATTAAATATTACAACTACTAGCAAGAATATGCTTTTACATTTGAAAATTATGATTTAAATCAAGTCTTACACACACACACACACACACACACACACACACAAATATGTATGACACAGGACGGGAATGATAGACCACATGTGAGTACTCTACCTAGAAAAAGATGGACATAAGCCAGAACTGACTTGACGACACACAATTATCAATTAGAATGTATAAGCTGAGAGCTGGCTGGATAACTCTGTGCTTTAGATATCTGGCCAAAGCCGGAGCTCTGGAGTTCAATTTCCCACTAGGCCTCCTGCAAGTAGAGCCAACCTGTATAGCCTTGGGCAAGCTGCGAAGTCCCAGGGCACCATCAGAAAAAGGGAACAGTAAACCACGTTTGAATACTCTGTACCTGGAAAACTCTGAAAAGGGTTGTCATAACACAGACATGAGTTGACAGCCCATGAAAGGAAGTTGTGCCAAGTCCTATGGAAGGCAGTGTAACATAGCTACATTCCAGGGGAAAACAGAGCAGAGAAAGCAATGGCCACAACACAGGGGAAAACAAGCCCTGTACACAATTTCTTTCGAGCCACTATGGGCTTAGAATGAGTAGACTGTGTGTGCATGAAAGATCATGCCCCCATAAATCTGTTCCTTTTTGTTGTTTTACACTTTGTAAATGATCTGCTCAAAGCTTTTTGAAGATGCAGGGAAGAGTTGTGAAACGGTCAGAGCAATAGGAAAAAGGGAAAGGGAGTGAGAAATCAGCATAGTCATCTGACAGGATAAATCAGTCCTTACCTCCTCAATGACTAATGGGGCAAGGTTGGAGAAAGCAAGAACCAAAACTTAGCATCAGGGTTATCAGAGAAAAAGCACACATGTATGACAGAGGGAAACAGCAGGAAATCAAAAGAAGAGTAAAACATAGATCTGCTTATTCTTGCTAGTAGGTGTAATATTTAATATCTGCAATCAAATCATTATATTTAAAAAAAATTAAAATATGACTTCCGAATGAAAACCCAGTGGAACAAAATAAGAACCCCCTTCAAGTCCCCAGAGAGAGAGTAACGGTTCCGAGAAGCGTGAAGGAAGGTGCAAAGCCCGAAAAGGGAGCGAAAAGGAGTGACTTCTGGGGCGCGGGAAAGGTCACTCTGCACATGCTCAGGCGCCCTTTGCTTCTTAGGGCGACTCCATAAGCTTTGAGCGGTTATTATATATACATACAGTATATATGGATATAAGCCCAACAGGTAAGCGTTACAGGCCCGGAGGGAACTGGAAAAAAAACGACAGCGGGGCGACCGTTGCCCTGTCCCAGCCGGCGTTGTCCCCACTCGCGGGTGGGGCGGGGGAGAGAGAGAAAAGGAAGCAGCCTTTCACTCACCTTGGCCGCCATTTTGGCGCCGCCTTCGCCGAAGCAATCGGAGCAGCAGCGCGTCCGGGGTGGGCGCGCGACGTCACAACGAGGGGCGGAGCTTAAGCGGGAGGTCGGCGAG
>JAHTLZ010000288.1:1843014-1853950 GCA_023846285.1 Phrynocephalus versicolor
CACACACACACACACACACACACACACACACACACACACAGGTTGTGCAAGTAATTAAGTAGCTCCGTTGTTCTTTGTAGGATGTCCTGTCTTCACAAGAATCTTGTTTTGGTGCCTACAGTTTTGCATGGAAACATTTCCCCCCTCTATATACCATGCAGTGTTCAAATGAATGGAAACAATGTACTGTATAGGAAATAAACTTGGAAAGTCAGCAATGTTTATCTTTGGCTTTATTGTGCAGACTCAACCACCTGTAGAAACGGATATGAGATAGGAAGGACCCCACTTTGTTTTCTAAAGCTATTACAAGCATGGAACTTTCGCCCACTGACCTATCTTAAGGAATTTATTTATTTATTTATTTATTTATTTATTTATTTATTTATTTTAAGGAACACACATCAGCCAGCTGGACTAGGTCCTGTTTCCTTGTTTTTATTATTTGTTTCTGATCCTTCCTTTTCTCTTCTGCATCAGAGCTGGAATGGGTAAAATGCTCCCTACCTGTGAGATTTCTACCCTGGGAATCCTGTGCCTTTGCTGAATGGCTGCCTGCTATCCATGCATAGCTACCATTTCTGTAATTTTAAGGGAATCATTTGTTCAACTACTTGAACTGGTTTTGGTTTTTAATAATTTGGGACTTGCCTTGGAGCCCATAATTGGGTGGAAGGTGGCACAGAGATAAAGTGAATATGGTGATAGATAGCCTACATTAATAATGCAGTAAAATGCACAAATAATTGTTATTTTATGTTGCAGGACTGGGGATATGTGTAGAGATAGCTCCAGGACCAGTTAACAGGAATTTTATTTTTAAAATGGGCAGCTGAAGTCTTGTGGCTAAAAATCATTTTCTAGAAGAAATAAAAGGATAAATGATTCCATAGCCTCAAGGTAACAAATGTTATCTAATCAGTTTAGGAATGAAAGGAGAAACCCTCTGTGCTTGTAGGAATAGATTTAATTGAATTAATGATGGCTCCTTAGAGGTTTTGTTCAGAGTATCTGTAGACTGAGCTTCCCGTAAAGGTATGACTCAATTAACCTTATCTGATTAGAAGTTGAGACATGCCTCTAGCTTGTGGTAGACTGATGCCTGAACGGATTGCTTTTTGAACCATAAGCATCAAACTTTGTGAAACTCTTAGACCCAAGCATTGAGAAGCTTTTTCAGCCTGATGGTCAGTGGATAAATTCTGTTGCGATTTATGACATTCCAAGGGTAGGCAAGAGGAAAGGCGATGAAAAGCAAAGTGTGCTGCTTGTATACAATCCCATAGTGCTTAAAGCACTTATTAAACTTAATTAAAGTTTGTATTTTCAAAGGCTTTCATGGCTGGGATCCGATAGCTTTTGTGAGTTTTTCGGGCTGTCTGGCCGTGTTCTGGAAGTTTTTCTTCCTGACATTTCGCCAGGCCCTGTGGCTGGCATCTTCAGAGGGCAAGGAGTTCAGGGAACAAGGGGCGCTTTTACACGACCCCTAAGATCTGCTGGTCCCTTAAATTCGGACCAGAGATCTTAGGGGCTTGTCGCTCTTCCTGTGTCCCCACCCTGGCTGCTGGCTGCGTGAGGGGAGGGAGAAAAAAAAGTAAGAAAAGATCATGGCTCACCTCCCGTTCGGCCTCTGTTCTTGCCGTGGCAACATTCCTGTCTCTGTAAAGTAGCTCTTAAAGGGGCGGGAGCCAAAAAAACAACAAACAGAAGCGAGGAGAGCCCCGCACTCACTATCCTTACACCGCATCAAGCAATTTTCACCCCTGAAGAGCAGGTACAAGAAAAGTGCGCTGGGACGCGCTTATGGGGGCGTGGTCGCACTTAATTTTCTGTAAGCTCTGGAGCTGGTGGGGAAACATTTTTAAGCTCCGGAGCTTGCAGCCATTTGCTGCGGAGTTTAGGGGTCGTGTATAAAGGCTCAAGGAGTTTCTGTCTGTGCTTTGGGGTATAGAGCACAGAGCACAGAGAGAAACTTAAGTAAACATCTTCACCCTTAAGCCAGCTCCCTGATCCCCAGGATTGAACTGAGGTTATGAGCAGAGTCTTCATTGCAGTACTGCAGTTTAATCACTGTGCCACAGGGCTCCTAATAATATTATTTTTTATAAAGATGTATGATATCACCAAGCTGCCAAGATGCCCTAAGCACATCCGATCTCACTTGATTTCGGAAGCTAAGCAGGGTCGGCCCTGGTTAGTACTTGGATGGGAGACCACCAGGGAATACCAGGTGCTGTAGGCGCCTGGAGTAGGAACTGGCAAGCCACTCCAGTACTCCTGCCAAGAAAACTCCATGGACATGGAGTCACGTAGAGTCGGTCACGACTGTAACGACGCAACACACACACACATGATATCACCAACAATAGAAATATCTGTTTTCCACATGTTTAGTGAACTGTATTAAATACAAAGTATGGGTAAATTTCAGAGAGTTATCAAGTGTTTTTCTTTGTTTAATTAATTCATATCTCCACTTTTCCCAGTGTTGGGAGCTTGGGACCCAAGGCATAGGTGTTTTTTTTTACCATAGTGGTGTGCTACAGTGTCTACCTAAATTTTACTAACTATGGCTGTATTTGCATCTATGATGTCCAATTAGCATATGGAAATTTCATGCAAAAATGTTCTGTTGTGATGATGAATGCATCTCCTCAGTTTTTTTTTTTTTTTTTGCAATCCTCCTTATTTTATGATGCCTATCCATGTTTTTTGGTGATGCAGAAATAGACATACTAGAGGTACCTTGGAGGATAGCTTTTTGTTTTAGTAAAAATATTTTGTATTTGGAATTTGCATATTCACTTTTTTAGCAGAGCACAAGGGGTGGAGAACATATAACTGAGAGAGACTAAGCCCAGTCTCACAAAACCTCTTATATGACACAAATCTAGCCCTTTCTCTGGTAAAATGTCATCACTCTGGATGCACTCTTAGAAAGGAAGATGTTTACTTACAGATATCAGCTGTAGTTATAATTGGAAGGAATTTGCGTTTTCTAGCATGGATAGAACTGCCTTGCTTTCCTTTCCTGGCAGGGAGGAGAGCAATCAACAAAACAAAGGAATCCTGAATAAAAAAACAGGAAGAAGGGAGCGGACTAAATCTCAGAGATAGGAGCACTCAGTTGCAAAATTCAGGCTGGTGTTGGTGTGTGTGGCATGAAGATTTATAGCTCAGTCTAGGAACACATTTCAACTGAGTGCTGTCTTGTTTTCTGAGTTGGATGAGGATACAGAGGTGTGGCTTTCGTGATTTAAACCACAATTTAAATTAAAAAGGGATCTTTATAAATTGAATCATGATATAAATCGTGATCTAAATGTATTTGAATTTTCTTTTTAAAAAAACCATTGATTTTTATCAGCCCCGGCATCAAATAATGTCGCTTTTGTAAGCTTTGCGAATGGAGATGAAGTTATGATTTATCATAACAATGCATGCTAACTCTTGGGTTTTAGGCATGGTGATGTCTGATAGGCATCATGGAGTCAGAGTGAAGTGCTGGGTCGAGATGGGCACAAAACAGTGGTTCGGCAGTTCGGAGTGGTTTGTGTCCAGGCCAAAAAGTTGATCTGCCGTTTAGTGCCCTATATTGCTCCTTTGGGCACCCACTCAAGAGGCAGTGTCCAAGAAGAAGTACACTGAACCAGTAGTTCGTACCCATCTCTAGTGCTGCTTATTCCTGGCCAGTATTCATATAGAGCTTAATTACAAATTGTTAAAATTAAAGCCTAAATCAAAATTGCCTCTTTAAAAAGATAGCAACCGACAAGTTGCAAACCGCAGAGAATTCAGTTTATTGGAGTCCAAATTTACAACTGAAGTTTTACAACTTTTCCCCAAAACAAAAGCTACTTTTGAATTTAGGAAGAATAAATGTCCTTTTTCAATAATGTACAGTCTATATATTCTTTTTTTTTAAATAAGTTAATATCTTTGAAAAAAGAGCAATATGTTCCTTTTATAATGTTGCAGTGCAACTTACAACTTACATGTCTGTGCAATGTACCATGAGGTATATGCCCAGTGAGTGACACACAGTGAATTTTTTTTTCATTCGTAAATTCTCATTGTAGACACGCAAAAAAGTAACAAGGTAATCTGTGATAGAAAAAAAATATACAGCCAAGTACATTAAATCACGGAGAATGTATATATAGATATATATATTTCCTTCTCAAAAAAGAAAAAGAAACTTAACATTTGGAACCGATATAAACCAGTAGATCACTTTCCAACGTAAGACAAGTAGAAAATTAAAAAGACTTGGATAAAACTGAAGAATGGAAAACATACAAATACAAAGAAACCTCCATTATCCAGGGGCTGAAATTTTATTTTAGCTGTCTGGAGCGGCAATCCTGTACTCACTGACCTGGAAATAAAACCTCACTGAGTTCAGTGGAGGCTGGTTTTGAGCAGACATGCTATAAATCCATTTCCTGCCTTGATGAAATGAAGATGATGGTTTGCAGAGGAATGGACGGGGTGCCAGCCGCGCATGTAGTCAAGAAGAGAAAATATATCCCGTGACAATGACAAAACATGCTCTGAGGTTTTTTGAAGAAGAAGGCAAAACCTAAGCAGCAATGGAAGAGGGCCGTTTCTTCCCTGGTTCGTAATAAAATGTAATGTTTTGGTTTTCTTTCATGGCTAATTAGGAAAACGTACAATCGACTGGAATTAGAAAAGAAAGAAACAACACCAGCCACAACACACGTGCGTTCACTCTTCAAGCTTTTGGTTGGGGGGGTGGGGAGGGTGAGTTTCTCCCCCTGATAAAACATCTCTCTCGATTACAGAAAATATTTCTCGATGACAGAAGACTCTTAGAAAGAACCAAGCACAACATAAAGTGTGATAAATAACAGTTCTGCCTCTAATATATATTTATATATACATATTATTGTGTAAACAAAAATGCTCAGAAGACATAGGTTCTCCATGATGGATTCCTCCCCCCCCTTTTTTTAAATACAAGGCGCTAGAGAATTTTTGTTGTTTGAAAACAGTCCAAGTGAAAGTTTGGTTTCTAACCTATTGCTACAGAAATTGTAAGAATGATCATTATTTACAAAACAAAGACCATGGAGAGACCCCATAGCATAGTCAACCACAGGTGCTGACTTAAATTTAGATTTTTTTTTCCCTTTCCAAAAATCACATTTTTGACCTTTCCACAGCAGGAGACAGATGATGATTTGTGCAGAGCTGGGGGTGTTCTGAAAAAGGCATTGTTGCCGTTTGTTATGCACACTCAAGGCCTGAATTTAGCAGGGCATTTAAACCATGCTTTAGAGCAGGGCTGGGGAACCATTGGCCCTCCAGATGTTTTGGACCGCAACTCCCACACCTTTATCATTGGCGATATAGATTCAGAATTCTGGGAGTTGCCGTCTAAAACATCTGGAGGGCCGAAGGTTCCCAACCCCTGGTTGAGAGGGTTGTGAGGACCTGCCCTACACTGGACGCATCCCTCCAACCTTTCTCTTACAGATTAAAGAGTTCCTCACTCCTTGATCAAATAGATTAACCACAGTTTGCAGTGACTTCCACACCAGCAAACTATGGTTTGAGGGATTTTTCCAGCCATACTTGCAAGCCAGAATCAAAACGAGGTTAGCAGCTTCTAGAGGGAGTTAATCAAACCACCAATCTGGATGTCGCAGCAAACTGTGGTTTGAATCAAAGGCGAATTGTGCCTCGTACAAACCACAGTTTAGAGGACTGTCTGAATATGGCCATACTGTATGCCGTTTGGCCCCAAGGCAAGGATTTTTCTCTTTAATCCAAAATAAAGGAGGGCATCCAGGCGATGAGTGTGTAATGCACAAGAGGAACAGTGCTTTTTTCTCATCGTCTTCAACTCTCTTAAAACTCAACACTCTTGTCCCCAGCCAGAAAGCTTTGTTTAACTGAACAGGTTGGAAAAACATTGTACATTGTATTGTACTAGTGCTTTGTTGCTTGAGCCCCTGAATATATATATATATGTATATTTAAAAATACTACAGCCTACTTCACAGTTTCTATGCAAGTAAAGTGCAAGCCATAGTACAAGGGTCTCATATATTTTCATACTTTCTAAGCATTATCTTTTCCCCCCAATACTCTCTATTTTTGAAGGTCCCATCGATCACGTAATTCGTCAAGAATCACCTGCAATTAAATCGCGTGGGTTCCCAATATATTTTCTTTGTGATACAGCTTCAGTGTCAAATGTAAAAGGATGGTTAATAGTGCAGATGGACATCCCACCCCAATGTCCTACTTCTCAGTTCCCTTCAAGTCACTTTGGAAGCCTAAATGTCAGCCATTTTGCTGGTTTAGTCCTCGCAATTCCCATCTCCAAGAAAATTACTCATTATAGTTCTAGGGAGGGAGTCCCAATGGTTAACAGAGAAGACTCAGTGCCTTGAGAACAGCATAATTCTCAACATTCTTCAGAAGACGCCATGATAGTGAAACTGGTGTCGCCGTGGTTTCCCGTTCTAAGTGTAGATGCACTCTAAAAGAAACACTTCAGGATTTACTGCCTGAAAAAAAAATGGAATGATCTACTAATCTGGGACTAGTATTTTCTTCCAGCGACACTTGAACATGCACAAGTACGCCGTTTTCCGTATATGCAGTAGCATTATTGCACAAAAACAGTACACAGTTATTGAGCTTTGTGCAAAGTGAATGTATGTTTGCATTAAAAAAATAGTTACCTTCATTCCCACATGTATCTGAAAGGTTAAGAGACTATGGACAGAAGCTTCCGGAAGTTTCCCCTACCACTCCCACCCCCATCCCTGTTCAACAGCTGCCAACATGAGTCGGAAGTAGATATGAGCACAGAAAGACTTACCCTATTAATTAACATAGGGATACATCCAGCTACTGCTTATTGCACTATGTTGATTGTAATCAATGGATGGTCTCAAGGGGAATGAAAAGCTACTAACCGAGGCTGAATTTAATTCCATGGTCCACCCTCTCTCCCTCCCTCTCCCTCTCTCTCTCAAAATAAACTTTGTGGTCATCCATGCCCTTTCAAAACTGTGATGAACTTACAGTATTCCTATATATCAACACACAGCAAATTATTTTTAAAAACAGGGTATGTTTTCTTGCTTAAATGTCATTTGTTGCTTGTATTTCAGGGATTTACGCACATATACAAGTTTGCCCTATTTTCTGGTGAACACCTGTGCTTTCGGTATGAGCGATCCACCCCTCCCCTTTTAATAAGCTTTACTGCTGATTTTGGTTACAGTGTTAGGAATGCAGTTTACTGGGTCCAGTTAAGAATGCTCTTGCTTATCACATTCGATAGCTCGTGTAGATGATTAATTTGTGCCCAAGTAGAGCTGTGTGTGTGTGTGGAGGGGGGGGAATTATCTGAGGTGGCACCCCTGTGATGTATTCAGTAGGTTGTGACATTAAAAGGGAGAATGGAGAAACCCCTCTTCTGTTTTTAACCCCACCCCCCTTTAAACATATTTTTTCTAACAGAGACAGCGGGATTGTAAGACACAGGCATTGTCTTTCAGTACTGTATGTAGAATATGTATACCGTGCTAGGTTAATGTATTGCTGTAGCGCTATGTCTCTTTATTAAAAAGTGGTGGGGATGAAGAAAGAAAGGAGGTGAGGACAGAGGTGGGGACATCAGTAATTGAGAGGGGGACAAATTGGAGTGATCCAAACTGCTGTCTGGATTCTTAAGTGGGAAAGAAATGATTGCTATGTGAATGGAAGGATCACTCAAATGCAATATAAAATTTAACCTAAGAAGGACCTTTTAAGCACAAACTGGGTTGCTCCAACTTCTCTAGTTTGGTCGTGCCCTTAGATTCTGAAGTCTGATTTAGATTTAACAATCTCATCTTGATAAACAATTTACTAGAGAAAAGAAAATGTGCCTAAGGGCTCTGCCATTGTCTTTAGACTCCTCCTGTTCTGTGAACTGCCCTCAATGCTTCTATTATGGTTTATCGACTCACAGGGATCATTTTCCGAATGAGAACCTGCTAAACCTGCTAAATATTAGTGCTGAGAGCTTTTCTCCTCCGTTGCTCCCGGAATTTCATATTTTAAAACCACTCTTCCCTGTGATCTCTGGGTCATTATATATAATAACAGTCTGGGGACATTTTGTTAACAAAAACCTTTTCAATGCTACTTTTTTCCACTTCCCAAAGAGTTCAAAAAACGAAAGCGGAGATGTCCATAGTACCAGGTAAACATGGAAGTCTGATGTCCCATTCAGGATTGCAACCAAAATGGAGATGCCATGGGTATCTCTTGCCTAAAATCAATCTTGTAAACATGTCTTTGGGAAGGGAGGTTTTACATGGATCATTCGTAGTAAACAACATACATCCCTCCCCCCTAATTTTGAGGATTGTGAACAGTGAATTGCATTTAAAAAAGTGAAGGGACAGCTGATGTTATGTATCAAAGGCCCCTCAAACCTTTTCATCCAGGCAGCAGGCATAAATATAACACAGTGCACATGGATGGTGGCAGTCTGATGCTTTCTGCGCACCTCTGGCAACCAGATGACAGCCAGTGCTCAGGAGGGTCGAGGGTTCATGCCTGCATGCCTTGTCCCTGGTCCCCATGCTTCTGATGCAATGTCTGCCGTGCATGCGTATGGACCCAACAGATAGACAGTTAAGGATATGAACTTTAATGGAAAGGATAGGGCATCTGCACAGTTGTGCCATTGAAACCATCAACTCCCTTGGTGGCGGGGATGGATGGCACTGGGCACAGGCATCCCGCCAGGGGCCACACCGGCTCTGCCACCACAACACCGTTGTACACGCCGTAGGACATATATGCTTTCCTTCCAGTAGGGAAGGGGTTTTATATGAATGTCTCTTATAAGACATTCATAGAAAATGCAGAACATTTCATTCAGTAGTGGCAGGGCCTGTGTAACCTGCAGGCCCAGCGTTGCCCAGTCACTGATTTAGATGCTACAGAAAACAAGTGAAAGTGGTGACAGAAGGTTCAATACATTGCTGCTACTGCCTCATGTCTTTTAATGTACCCACTTTGCCCAAGTGATGTTTAAGGCCAAAGCTACTAGGAACACAATACCTGGCTAAGCGCTGCTGTTCCATGCCCCAAATTTATTTCTGTAGACTTAATGAATGGGGGCCTTGCAGCGGTGGCAATGGTGTGTGTGTGTGTGTGTGTGTGTGTGTGTGTGAAGTGCTCCTTCAACAGTCTTCATGTAAACAAATACGCTGCAATAATTTATAAATTTTGTACCACGAGATCTAGACCTAGTGCAGTGGTACCTTGTATAAAGGAATTAATTCGTTCCAAATGAAATTCTGTTAAGCAAATTTTCCTTTATACAAATTTCCCATAGGAATGCATTGAAAATGGGGTAATCCCTAATCGTGACCTTTTTTAGGTTGTACGGATTCGACCCAGAGGCGATTCGGTTAAGCAAATTTCCCTACCTCCGCAATTTTTTATGTTGTGCAGATTTTCAGTTTTACAAACCGTTTGTCATACGAGGGTCCACTGTAAAAGAACTCACATGGAAAAATGGTTAGTGTGTTGGACTACAGTCAGGGAAATCTGGGTTCAAATCCACACCAAAATGGGAAGTTTATTGGATAGCCTTAGGACAGTTAGGATTAGAGATGGGCACAAACCAACAGTTCATGCTGGTTCGTCTTTCTGACAGAAGGGTGTTTGGCAGTTCTCAGCCCCTCCTCCTCCAGCAGGTCCCCATTCAGCCAGTGCTTGCAGGAGGTAGGGGAGCTAGGGTGCTGCCTCCGAGTGGGCAGCTGTCAGAGGAAGGGAGGTGGGGAACTGCAGAACACTTGTCTGTCAGGAAAAAACGAACCAGCACGAACTGCCGAACCAGCAGTTTGTGCCCATCGTCATCTCTCAGACTAAAAAGGTTCTTTGACAATATAAAAATGGGCAGCAGAACTAGGTTTCCTTGGAAGTAAAACACAGGCTAAAAATGTGATAATCAAGTTAAGCTTTTGAAATCTGGGGTAGGCAACTTTATCACTGTCCCTTCTGCTTATATCAGAATTGTGAAACTCTTGTTACATTCTGGTTAACAAATCATTCTTGACTATCTCTACCTAGCTTATCTGAGGAAGTAGCTTTAAAAGCACCAAGGCAGGGCAATAAATGGTCATTCATTTGGTATATTTATTTATTTATTTATTTATTTATTTATTTATTTATACCTTGCATTGATAGCTGTTTAGCTTTTCTGCCTCAGGGATCAACATGTCTTGGACCACATTCAGTTACTACTAGAGGTCTGTGGCAATATTGCAAATCGCCCGACTACTGTGGTACCCATAGGATTGGTATTTGCAGCTTCACTTATTCAAGGTCTTAAAATATTAAAAATATTTAGAGAAAAACAACAACCACCTAGATTTATCAGAACTGGCCACCCAAGAGAGCCAGGGGCCATGCTATGTCAGTGTTGGCGAACCTATGGCATGGGTTTCTGTGGGCATCTGACATCCTCCCTTCACAGCCACCTGTATTCAGGTTAAATTGCTGTACAGTATTGGCACTGTGCAAAAAAAAAAAATAGTGGGTTTTGAATCACAGTTTGGGCACTCGGTCTCTAAAAGGTTCACCATCACTGTGCGATGCTGTGAAAGAATACAAAACATAGTATCGGTTTTGGTAATACAGGGTGAAAATATATTGTTTTTCTGGATGTTTTTATTTTTTTTACCATGCTAAGTATAGCATTCAATATTATCCATGGTTTTCATCATCCATGGGGAGGAGCCTTAGAATCAATATGCTATGGATATGGGGGTCCTATTGTATTTCGTTGCTCCCCAAAAGTCCTGTAGCCCTCTGGAAAGATTCATATGGCCCCTACTTAGCTGTTCTTTCTTTCTTTCTTTCTTTCTTTCTTTCTTTCTTTCTTTCTTTC
>JAHTLZ010000288.1:1858611-1889521 GCA_023846285.1 Phrynocephalus versicolor
CTACCACTCTGGGTGGTGTACAGGGTACACATGAGCCACCCAACCTGTTTCCCTCCGCTCCACTCCTATACCACAAAATCAATACAGTGAAGCCTGAATATTGTAATTAAACTGTAAACCACCCAGAGACTACTCAAAGTGGTATGGGGCAGTATATAAGCAGAACACCTTTAAAAAATAATAATAGCCAATTTGAACAAGAGAACTTAAATTTCAAATTAAAACTCAGTAGCGTTTGGGGATAGATTTTTGAAAGGCTGCCTTCTATGTCTGGAGTAATTTCCTAAATATTGGGAAGGATGCACCTTGATTGACAGTTTATTCCATGGGGGAGGGGTGTCCACCAAGGAGGCCAAATTCCTCCTTATCATCTTTCTGACTTCCCTTGGTATGGCCACGTTCAACATTTGATTGAGAGGAATATGCGAAATGGGTATCAGTCTTCTGGGAGCGATGTTTGGACATATAATGAGCATGAGGTAAGATTTCATTTTGGCTGCTGTCTGAAGCGAATTGACCTTATTACTTACACCTCCCAGAAATACAGATAGCCTGGAAGACAAGGATTATTGGAACTATGCAAAAATAAATACCCAAATTTGAAACATAGTTCCCTGCTCAAAAATGTGTGTGTTAGGAAAGCCACATTAATGTGTGTGAATTAGGAGAAACTGAATGCAAAGTAAGCACATTAAGGACAATTGTGTATGCACATGTACATGAATGTGGGCATGAGACTGAACTGGCAAATGAATAAATATATACCACACTGACTCAGACTGAAAATAGGCAGATTTTTCCATTCCTAGTTTTTATTCTGTTTCATTTGTCCATTAAACTTCTACTTAAAACAAAGATAGGCTCATTTTTAAAATGGTGTATTTTATCTTAATGTGTGTATGTGCATTTAAACTGCTGAGGACTGCGTTGTAATATACATTGTAATAAAAATTATCCCTTGCTGCATCGGAATCAGAATACATAGGTCATTTGAAAGAGGAATTAATTACACAGTATTTGTAACTAGTTCTAGCCTATATGAGAGCCAACCTTCTTTACACAGTAGGTATCTCCCTTTATTTTGATTAATGTGAAAGAATAACGAAGGCCTTACCTTCATCTGGTCGGATATCCTTGTCATCAGGGGTATAACCAATGGCCGCAAGACCCAGCCGGTTCATCCATCTGTTGAAAGAATAAGAGAGATTAAAAATATTAAGATCAAACAACCAAACAACCAACCTCACCTGTTACTGTTGGCTTTCCGCACGACCCCTGTTATTATAGAGAATGGAAAGAAAGACGCAGAAAAGAAAGGGAAAGAAAAGATGTGAAAACTGCATACATTAAGTTGGCAAGTCTTTGGGTCTGAATCAGAGTCTTTTGGCACCAAGTTCAAAAACATGTAAATGCAAGTAGATCAACAGGTACCACCGTAAAAAGTGGGAAGGTAAAACAGTGTTTCCTTGCAGCCATGGACTTGCACAACACTGGCTCTTCGGTTTGAATACGGAGATGAGCACCGCCCCTAGAGTCAGACACAACTAGCACGCATGTGTGTGGGGAACCATTACCTTTTATTGAGTCTCAAGTTTTTGGGTCTGAGTCCAGATTCAAAACAAAACATTTCCCTTTTGGAAAAGGGAATGATGGGTAGGTTCTGATCTGTGAACAGAATATGTGCCACTGAATACAACAAAAAACCCAAGTCAAGTCACTGGTGCAATATAAGTCCAGCTTGACAGCAAGTCCTGTTACTAGAGTCTCCATCCTTCTTATGAAGTGCTGGAAATTATGCTAATTTCCATGGTTCTAGTGTTTAGAAACAACGTGTAAGGGGAAACATATAAAATCAGGGTGCAGGTATGGAAAATCAAGCATGACAGATTTTTCCTGTCTTGTGGTTCAATAATGCACAGGGTCATCTAGTGAAGCGCCACGGTGGGCTATTTGTGGCAGATAAAAGGAGATATGACATGTATTGATCACAGCCATCTTGGGTGGCTTTAAAAGAGGGATGCATAAAGTTACAAAGGCGACTGATAGCTACTAATCAGGAATTTCTTTGGTTTGTGAAACTTTCTGCAATAAAGTATACATGATAGGAAACATTATTATTTCAGCTCAGACTTTTGCTTTCTTCCCTTATTTTGGGGCAGCAGAAGACAATATCAGGATGTTATTGGTTGCAGATCAGTGCCACAAAATTCAACTTGTTTTTTTTTTCTTTAGTGTTTACATAATGAGTATTTTGCAAAGTAAAAAAAAAGAAAACAATAATGCTTCAAGATTTTGATTTGTTGGAATTAGTTCAAGGAAATGCATCCATGTGCAATGCATTCAGAAACAAAACATCTCGCCTTGCTCTATCCAAACCTAGCGTTCTTTCCCCAGCTTGCTTTTCTATTCCGTGTTCATCACCAGGGCTGTATTTGTAATAAATGAAAAGCACTTGTGGGATTTGTTGTGAAGTGGGTTTTTTCTTTCTTTTCTGTTTAGATAATTTGATATGAATTGGCTGATCTCATTTCACGCGGTGCCTGTTTAGGTTTGTCAAGACCACAACAATGGAATACGCTGGAGAGCGAGGAAGTGAACCGTCACAGCTGAGGATTGGGTGTGCGTGCCTGAATAAACTTGGTGGGTCAGGAGGACGCACATTCTCTACATCTTATCATCTCAATCCTTAACCTTGTTGCATGGCCTCCAACCTTTCTACTCCTCATCTTGATTCACTGTTAAGGTATAAGAGTTCACGAGTGCCAATGGGGGAAGTTGGCCACCTCTATCTAAGGTACAGTGGTACCTTGTATAAGGGAATTAATCCATTTCAAATGAAATTCTGTTAAACAAATGTTCCTTTATACACATTTCCCATAGGAATGCATTGCAAATAGAGTAATCCCTAATTGTGACCATTTTTCTGTTGTACGGATTCGCCCAATAGGCGTTTCTGTTAAGCAAATCTCCCCTATCTCCAGAATTTTTTATGTTGTACAGATTTAATGTTACACAAACCGTTTGTTATACGAGGGTCCACTGTATGTGAATTGTCTCCTCCACGCATACCCTTAATCAATTCTAGACATCAGCAATGGAGATCTTTAATAATAACAAAAGTTTAGTGTGGTTGTATGATCCATATAAAATTATTGAGGCCAATCAGCACAAAAGAATGAAGAACCAAGGAAGAAGGAAAACAAGGAGTACAATAATATTCAAACATGAGTTGAGTTGTGGCAATTGGACTTCTTTTCTCGTGAGACCAAAATGTTTCACTACTCATCCAATTAGCTTCTTCGGTCTGAGAAAAGTTGGTGGGAGGCCAACTTGAACTGCAATCTAAGCGGGATGAGAGATTCCCCTCCCTGGCCTCGGGAATCTCCTCATTTCACTTCTCGTTCTGATACGAGAGCCCGTGAGGTCAGTCTCTTCCCGCAACGTGCCATTCTCCATCTAGTGGCAGGAATGCGAACTGTCATTCGCCAGTACATTCCCTATGGAGTCAGCAACGCTGTGCAGAGAGATGAAAAGACAAATGCCTCAAACTCAGCTCCGTAACGCATTGAAGGCAAGGCTTCGGAGAATCGAAACATCGAAAAATGGAAGGTCGGGCCAAAAAATAAAATAAACGGAAAACAAAGGCATGGAATTTCACATCTCATCACAGAATGAGGACGTGTGGTAACAGTCATGCCAGTATCATCCATCACACCTGTGTGTACACGGGAACAGGGACAGAACCGCAAGAAGACCATGTGATCGCGACCGACATCAACACGCAACAAACTTCCTCCCGGGACAAGAGTGGACGTGAAGTAACCATCTAAGAGCACCATTGAGCAAAATCCAACAAATTTCTCCTCCATCCTCCCCTCGGCCAAAGGACCTCTGTATGTCTGCTGCCAAGAAAGGATTCCATACCGGGGGTGGATGCTCATGTGCAGCCCGCCTAGTCATTCCACTGGGTCATATTATTTTTAAGGCAGATTTTGATTTGCAATATTAATGCCCTCATTCTGCTTTGTCAGATCTGCACAAGCACCCTTGTGTGTGTCTCTGCAATCAATTAATCATGAAACTAATACATTTGTCTCTGGCTTTCCTGGTCATTCGTTGCCTTCCGAAGCCATCAAGACCACAGTGCCACAAATAGCTCATGGAAGGGAGGATCCTTCCTGGCATAACACACTGTTTGTTTGTTTGTTTGTTTGTTTGTTTGTAACATCTGATGAAATCAGGCAAAAAGACCGTGATATTTATTCGTTGGCTCGCTCCAGTCGAAAAAGCTAACGTACGAGTGGAATTAATTTGGTGATAAAAATGCAAAGGTTGTCCAGATTAATGCCAATTAGGGGTGAAAACAGTGAGTTATTAATATTTTAAATTACCTCCTGCAGACAGGGGCTTGCAAGGGACATCAGAGGACACTCACCCCTTTGCCTTCCCAGCAAAACAGATAAAAGCAACACCAAGATGTAATTTGGAAATGAATGTGAGCTGGTGAAGAAGGCTAGAAAGGAACAATATTGATTTTTAATCAGATAAGTGGGCCCGCTTTGTATTGTCGGCTAAGTGAAGAAGAGGCTCTTTATTCATTAATTTTGCTTGGCATAGAATACTTATTTGTGGGCTGCTTGTTATGACTTCTCATGCCCCCCCCCCCAGCTTCATTGAACCAGGAAGAGGAGAAAAGTCGCTGGAGTGAACCTGTGATGTGATGTCCTTCCTTCATTTCACTCGTTTTATTTACATAATGTATTGCCTTTCTCCCCATCATGGGACACAAGGCAGCTTACAAAATACTAGAAAGAAAAAAGTTGACCATTAAAAATATAATAATTTGCAATATTTTAAAAGATGAAGCAGAGTGTGTATCTAAACCAGGCATGTCCAAAGTCCAGCCCGGGGGCCAAATGTGGCCTGATTTAAAATTTTGAGTGGCTCTCAGCCTCTTCTCCCTGCCAGCTCAGCCTGTCATTCATCCCTGCAGGCTGGCCCTGCCCTGTGCTGGCTAGAGACATCAGATTGCAGTTTTACGTTTTGTGTGCCCTCCCTGCTTCCGTCCATCCCCTCAGCCAACCATCCTGCCTACCCGCTCCTGGCTCTGTTGCTGCAGCATCTTCCCCACCTCCTTGTGAGGGAGGGCAGCATATGTGAGCAGTGGTGCATCTTGGGTGCATGTGGGCCAATTCCTGGGCTGTGCAACAGCCGCTGGGCTCTTGGGCACCTTGAAACCGGAGTATTTGCGGCTGTTGCAGATGCGCACGGACCACACCCTTTCTTCCCCCTTCAGGCTGAATGGTTGGCCCCCGCACATTTTCACCTCACCAAATCTGGACCTCCTTGCAAAAAGTTTGGATGCCCCTGGTCTAAACTCTTGATGGGGAGGAAAAGTTTAAAACAATTTTAAAATAGTTTTTTTTAAAAAAAGAAAAGGTAAAAGGTGACTCATACCCCAAGAAAAATCCATTACTTCACAGCCTCCTGGAAGAGGTCTTGACTGTGGAAGAGAGTTCCACCGACCGCAAGCAGCCACCAGGGCCCTCTCATCACAGAGAAACCTGGGCTGGTCTCCATATAGTCTGAATAGTCTCCACTGAAACCTGGAGTCTGTATAGTAATACTGTTTCCCTTATCAATGCATCGTACACAGGATGATTTTGGCCAATGAATAACATTTCACTTGCCGGGATTTCCTCTTTTATAGAACTATTAAAAAATGCATGTAGAGCCGTTCCGTCTTACCACGTTCACTCCAGCATGCCTAACTTCCAGGGAGCTGGATTATTGAGACATTTTAAGAATAGCAGCTGAAGTACAAGTACTATTGAAGATGCTGAGATAATCAAGAGATGCCAGCCTCACTCAACCAGGCACGAGACCAGCGCCTCCTCCAGGAGCTTCAGCTGCTGGAGTTGCGTGCATGTAAACTTTGGTCGGGACCCTTGCAAAAATCCTTGCACAGAAGAAGGTCAGAGGGAAAGGCATCCGACTTGCAGTTTTGCACCTGACCCAAAAAAAGGATGCCTGGGCATTCCTCTTTTACTTTGTGTCCCGTGTGTTTACACATCCCATCCCACTTGCATCCTGCCTATTCACTGTCATGGGGGTGCCCATGCACATTTGGAGAGATAGAAGCAATAATTCTCGCCTGCCAGTTCCTTCGCTCTGTACAGCCGCTCCTCACTTAACAACCAACCTGTTTAATGACCTCTCAGACTCGCAGCCAGCAGCGATGGCCAAAGCAGCCCTCACCGCCTCATGGCTGCCTGAGGAAGAATCTCTTGTTGCAGCCCATGGGGTCTGGGCCAAAGCGTCCAGCCTGCTTCTGCTTTCTTGCACTTACCTGGTCAGCAGTGCAGAGGGGAGGAAGGAGGGCTAGGGTACCCCCCCCACTGCCTTCACCCTTGTCTATGACTTCCAAGGTGTTGCTGTGATTGTCACAATATCTTTTGCCAGGAAGGAGAATTACCTCAGTGGGACAGATTGTCAGCCACTTCCATCTCTGTCCCCCCTTTTTTCTTCTGCTTCTCCTGTGGCCTCCTGGAGCACCTCCCCACTCTGGTGTGCCTGCAAGGAGGACAGCCTCAACCCACCACAAGACATCTGCCTTCCAGCTCCTCACTTAACAACCAATTTAAAAGCACCTAGTAGGAATGGAACTCCATCGTTAAGTGAGGAGCGCCTGTATTAAGGGAGGAGCGCCTGTCGTTAAGCGAGGAGCACCCGTATTAAGTGAGGAGTGCCTGTCATTAAGCGAGGGGCACCCGTATTAAGTGAGGAGTGCCTGTCGTTAAGTGAGGAGTGCCTGTATTAAGTGAGGAGTGCCTGTCATTAAGAGAGGAGCGCCTGTTGTTAAGTGAGGAGCACCTGTATTAAGTGAGAAGTGCCTGTCGTTAAGTGAGGAGCACCTGTATTAAGTGAGGAGCACCTGTCGCTAAGTGAGGAGTGCCCGTATTAAGTGAGGAGCTCCTGTTGTTAAGTGAGGAGCGCCCAAACTCCCGTACTTCTGTGTAGAAATGCAAGGCATCTCACCTATTCATTTCCTCCAAGCAGTCGGTTGCAAAGAAGAAACTCTTGATTTTGGGGTGACATGCTTTGAAAGCGCTGCAAGGGAAGCCAAAGAGAGAGAGAGAGAGAGAGAAAGAACACATACATTAACGACATATTAGACACCTGTGCTTTCAGAGCCCATTGCTCAGTTACAGTATTTTCCCATGTATAAGACTATATTTATGTCTAAAATTGTTAGAATAAAAAATGAGGGTTGTCTTATTCACCGAAGTAAGCCAAGGAGAGAACTGTCAGTTGCCAAACTGTAATTTGGGGTTGGAAAGGAGGGGTGTCTGGTACATGGGGGCGTCTTATTGATGGGAAAATACAGTGTATGAACCTTCCCATGATAGAATTTCTTGTAAACCAGTCATTCCCAACCTTTGGGTGACCCAGGCATTGTTGGACTACCTCAAAAAGAGAAACCTGGGTTTCTCTTTTTGAGGTTTCCCTCAAACTGGTTTCAATGAGAATGAAAATCACACTGCACCAGTTCCAGGGGATAATATTGCTTTCCTCACTTATTGGGAGTCTGACTGAGGAATTGGTAGGTTTTGGGTCCCCCACATCCCATGACACACCCACAACACACGTGGCAGAAAAGCAGTGGGAGCAGATAGTTCCCATAACCTCCGTGTGGAGGCCACCCCTTCTCCATCTGCACCCTTCCCTCTCTGAGGATGTGGAAAAAAGAGAAGTCTAATGTCCAACAATCTCCTCAACGTTTCTCTCCACAGGTTTAAGATGATTTCCCACATGTCTAAAAATAAGGCAAACACTCAACTATCTAATGCCTTTTAAATTTTTCTTCCCATAGATTTCCCCCCCTCACCTGCGAAAGAAAAGCTCTCTTTGTGGCATGTTTGTGAGCTTGAATTGAGGTCCAAAATGTGCCGCTAAATCTTTTTATTTTTTCTTATATTTTTCCTATTAAACTCCTCAGGAGGGCTTTCAAAGAGCCGTTTCCCTCAGTGCTCTGTGAGAAATGCAGAGTGGGTCATAACCAAGGATCTATGGAAAGTCCCTCAATGTGTGACATTTAAAGAAATGAACGAGCAACTCTTTCAAAAACCAAGGCTTGCTGTTCACTCAGGGATGCTGAAAGACACAGACAAAAAAAATCCCCCCCGTCTCTTACTTCTCCTCTACAATAGTTTTCTAAGGGCACTTGCTGGTAGGAAGGAAAAAAAAAGATTGAAAGCAGGATCTGATTCTTCGGCTCTTGCAGGGGACAATGGCTTACCTCAGGAACAACTCTATTTATTTATTTATTTTGAATATTTTAACCCCACCTTTCTCCTTGGAAAAGGGCCTGATGTGCCTGGTGTGCCATAGCGGAGATGGGAAAATATATATATATATTTTCAATAACTAATTTCCAGTCTATCCTCCTCTCGATGTGTTTCTGTACTTCTGTGGTATAAACGCAGCCAGTGATTCTTGCATATTTAAAAGAAATCAAGATTTTCAAAGCAACTTTAGATAACTTTACAATGCCGCCTATAAATGCGAACCACATCTAGGTGATGCCGATGTGTTTGTGGGTACAATTTAACTGGTTCTAACCTATAAAACCCACATTTCTTAAGGTATTTAGTACTACCTGGATTTATAGTATTACCTGTGTTTTCCATTTTCTGCTTTCTTTCTGTCAGAGCAATATATTCCCCTCAATATTTGCTTACTTATTGTTTATTTATTTATTTATTTATTATTTTTTATTTTATTTATTTTATTATTATTTATTATTATTTTTATTATTTATTTATCTGTTTTTTTTTTTTTTAAATACCGCCCATCTAGTTGCCTGGCTATTCTCGGCAGTGTACAACAAGAAGTCAGTAGCAGACAAAACAGAAATATAAAACAACCAAATGTGAGACAACCAAATTAAATTATTTTGATATAAGCAGTATAGACAATATTGCCTTGTTAAGGATGTACCTTCACTCAACTTTAAATATTGTATCTAATTTTGTTAACAACTGTTGCAGACTCATTGTCTCCAATTACATTGCCCTTCAACGTTGTAAGCCATGAGAAAGGCAGGGTGAAAATATTCTAAATAAATAAATGGGTTGGGTCCAAGCTATCTCAAGGACCACATCTTCGTTTATGAGCCTGCAGATCATCTTTACAATTTATGTTCTTTATATTTTTCTTATACACAGCACAGAGTAGTGGTTTTTGCTAGATGGGCAGGATAAAAATTGAAAAATAAATAAATCCATGTCAACACCTAATTAAAATTCAACTGGATTGATGGGTCTAGTTAGGACTCATAATTGAATTTCAACAATGGGAAAACAGGGCATCTCCTAATTATGTCTGAAGAGATCCTGGGAGGAAACATCCTGGAATGATTTTTTTTTAGTTGCTTCTGGAGGATTACTTGGTATGACAAAATTAGACTTCCTGTCCTCAAATACCCCTCGAACATTTGAAAATGTGCATTTCAATGGGAGGGGGGAACCACATTTAAAATGTGGGTTGAGATTTGAATTTTTCATGCAGTTTTGCTGTTGTTCCTTCCACTTAACTGGAGCTCTGCTGAAGTAGAGTGGAGCAAATTTATGAGTGAGCAAATGTGACTGATGGACTGGAAATCAGGAATGTGGACTTAAGTCATAGGACTTGCTGTCAAGTCAGACTTGAGCAACTCAGTTTTGACTTGATTCAGGGATAGTTCCCCCCCGCCCAAAAAAAAGGTTTGGGCTCAACTTTTAAGTCAGAATTGAACTATCTTTCCCCGGTTCCCCTCTCCTTCCCCCCGTTTCCAGAAGGGACTTGCCCTCAGAGTTTGGGACTTGTTACCAAAGACTTGGACTTGGTACTTGATGCTAAAGACTTGGACTTGGGACTCAGACCCAACAAGTTGCAAACATCCAGCTCTAAAAACTGGGAAGGAAGAATTAAGTCTTGATGGGAAGGGACTGCTTGGTGGTGTCCACCAGATGGCAGACATCAGCTGCTGATCACAACACCGTAGATTAACAACGTTGTCTCAACACGATCTTGCAAGATCAGTTAGCAGAAGAATAGGGGCCCACTGTCACTTTGAACCGGATGGGTCTTTGAACTAGGGTGGGCTTTGTCCCTCTGCTGGGAATCTGTGCTCCTGGTTAACTTCTCAGGATGTGCATGGGGGCCCCACTGAGAAATTTTCATAGGTCTAATTTAGATACACAGGCGTTGCTGCTTAGTCTTAGTGTTGATTCTAACCCAGGGATAGGAACTTGCCATCCAGATAATTTATTTGTTTATTATATTATATTATATTATATTATATTATATTATATTATATTATATTATATTATATTATATTATATTATATTATATTATATTATATTATAATTTCTTCTGCCCTCCTGGTCTGTTGTGGATATAGTTGTTTGCTATATATGATTATTTCTTTTTTTTATTTTTGTTTTTAAGCTTAAACCAATTCCCGATGTAAAAAGAAGGCTGTGATAGGTCTCCTTGGTCTCCATGGGAGAGAAAAACTCTCCCAATATGTAATAAAATTTAAAAATTCTCCACTGAAATAAATAAGAAAAGTCCTCTCACAAATACTGAGGCTCTCTATCCTACTTCTTTTTCTGCCTCACCTCTTCCCCTCCCCACCTCTGTGTTTTCAGCCCAGTCTTAGGAACACACTTCTAACGCCACCACTGCCTGCCTTGGTTCCCTTATGGACCAAAAAGCACATCTGCTGCCCTGGTGACCTGTCCTGTTTTTGTGATGATGTTCGGATGCAATGTGGAGATTGCTGTGTCTTCAGATCAGCCGACATTTCGAACAGCTGTCCTTTGGGGATATGCTGGTATATAACAACTGTGTTGCCCTGATTTGATTTTTTTTTTTTTTGCGTTGTCACATATCTGATGAAGCCACGGTTCCCGAGAGAGCAATCTGCTATCAGGAGGAATTTGGATTTCTGGATGAGAGTTTCTAGAGATCAATGAGGGATTCTTATACATCGGCTTAGTTGTCAGGCTTTGATGTTCTATCAAAGGAGATCCTGAAAGTTTGCTCGGGTAGAAAACTCAAGGCTTAAATGAGAAACAACGCAGAGCGGAGAAAGCCATTGCTTCCAAAATGGGCAGAACATTTTTTAAAAATATTCCCACAATGCTGCTGACTGTTCTGGGGGCTTCATCAGGCACAAAGCTGGGGTGTGGTGGATGTCAAAATGTGGGAGCATTCTCCCTTCTAGATTCTTTGCAAGAGGCAAAATATTTCAGAGCTATCCTGTCCATGAAATGCAGAAGGAAAGATAAAAATCTGATTGTTCCATGACATGCAGATACAAATCGAAATGTAGGTCTAGAAAAACAAGAGTTTGAAAACTCTTTGCCTAGCCGTTGTCTCTCCTCACTGGTACAAATTCTTTGGTACATCAAATGTTCATGGAGGAAATAAGAGGATGGAACACTACAGTTTATGTGGAATTGTCACCTGTGTGCTACACTGAAGAGTTGCCTGTGTGCTACTGAATTTAGACCTTCCTTGCCCACAAGGACTAACCCTCACCCCTCCAGTCTCACACAATGATTCCAGTCCATCCCAGCTCATACTTACTGTTTCCTTCTGCATTCAATTGCTCTATCTATCCGAAATTCTGGTAAACTGATGAATCCTTCGGCCTTTTCATCCTATCGAGAGAGAAAGAGGAGACACAGCTGACACACAGCAAAAGGTCGAGAGCAGGAGGCCCACTCTACGCTTTCATTAGAGATGCAGTTAAACCGAGTTCAGTCTGCCAATGACTTGTAAAGGAGATCCCTTCCAGTTTTTAAAAAAAGCACATTTGGATCCTGTAATAAATTAAAAGCTGCTTTGAAATTTACATTGCCCGCTCTTTCCACTTTTGGGCAAAGAATTGCACTTTTGAAGTATATTTGACACGAGCATTTTTTCAAGTCACAGCCTAGGATATAATCAAAGCCAGATTTAAGCCCATTGATTTGAACAGTAGCTTTAACTTGATACTGAATTTCTAAAGTTCTTTCTTTTTTTGGTGGGGAGGGAAGGTTACTTGACTTTCCAACCCCCCCCCCACCCGTGTTGGGAAAATGCAAATACTGTACCTGCAAATACCAGTGAAACTACCAGTATGGAATAATGCTATGGGGCTGCTTTAGACTCTTGGTTATGGTGAGTGAAACACTCTCTCAGCACCTTCACTCTTGAACGACAGCGCCTAAGAGGTGACCTGATTGAAGTTTATAAAATCATACACGGTATGGACAAAGTAAATAAAGAAAAACTGTTTTCCCTATCACACAACACTAGACCTAGGGGCCACTCCATGAAACTTTTGGGTGCTAGGTCTCAAACAAATAAGAGGAAGTACTTTTTCACCCAGAGGATCACTGATCTGTGGAACTCCCTACCAGAAGAAGTCGTGACAGCTGTTAGCCTGGACCGCTTTAAGAAAGGATTGGACAAGTTCATGGAGAACAAGAGTATCCATGGCTATCCTTATGGATGCCTAAGGACAACCTCCGGCTTGGAGAGAGAGGCAGGATATCTTTCGATGCCATTTGCAGGGAATCATAAGCAGGTGAAAACATCTGCTTGGGAATACCCTGAAGCAAATGATGAGCCACTGTGTGAGACAGAATGCTGGACTGGATTGGCTGTGGGCTGTTCCAGCAAGGCTGTTCTTATGTTCTTATGTCTTTCAGTCCCAGACATAAAGGTGCTGAGAGAGTTCAGCACCCTTTTCTTCTCTATATCTCTGTGACATTGTTACTTCAGAAATCAACATCTTCTAAAGGAAATGCTTGCTGTTGTCTGACATCACTTCCTCTCACCAATGTCATCCTAGAGCTGACAAAATCAGGGTGGGAACCATTCTGGTATCTACCTATTCCCTATTTGACTCCTTACCCCATTGCCTCTGAATCAGCCAGCTCCTGTGGGCCATCTAGAGGTCACAAGCAGGACCTAAGCACTTTCATGCAGTCAGAGTGGAGGACACAGAATTTGATGGAAGGGGGAAGAGGTAATCCTTTCCCTCCATCCCCCTCTGCAATGCATCTCCTTGCTGAATCTGCTTTATGCCCTGCCAAGGGAAAGCAGTGGAATGCAACTATAATAGGGCCCCCGTATCTGTGGATGAGTATCTGCTGGTTCACTTATCCATGATGTGAAAATATTGAAAACAGTAAAACAAATATCCTAGAAATAGAGATTTCTAAAGATGAAGTTACCAGAATTGGCCAGTAGAGGGAGACAGAGAGTAGATTATGTCTAGCATTCATTATTAAATGACTGGAAATAATCCCAGTCAATGATTTAGAACATTTCTTCATTCTGTTATTACTAGGTCGGATGTGTTATCTTTAAGATGTCAAACAGTATGGATCTGGAAATCTCAAAACATCTTCGCTTCGTCATTTTCCGACAACTTCTCTCCATCTTGTTTCCATTGGGTTTTGCGGGCTGGCAAGTTGCTTTTATTTATTTATGTATTTATGTATTTATTTATTTATTTATTTATTTATTGATGATGATGTTGATGATGATGATGATGATGATGATCATCATCATCATCATCATCACACAGCAGACAAGATAACTACGCTGGATTTTGTATTACAAATCCCTAGTCGGACGCTTCCCAAGTGTTTTGGACTACGTGATGTATTGGCAAATTATGCGAGCAGATCCCAGTAAGGTGGCCTTCCGCAGCTGACAGATGGTGACTTTGACAACTCCAATTTCTTCTAAATACTTGCTTAGCTCTTTAGGCACCACACCCATTATTATTATTATTATTATTATTATTATTATTATTATTATTATTATTATTATTATTATTATTATTATTATTATCATCATCATCATCATCATCATCGTCATCGTCATCATCATCATCATCTCAACCTGGCCTTCCATGTGGTTGGGGGTGGATATACTCACATTCTGGTTGGTGTACCAATAGAGGGAAGAATCCTTCAGGACAAACCAGTATTTTTTCCACTTCTGGGTGAAGTAGCCTTTGGCATCCTTTTTCTTCCACAACCACCCCTCGCAGTCCCCGTGCCCCAAGTCCTTGCAGGAGATCCGGCGCCGGCTGCTGTTGTTGAGTGACCCCCCTTGAAAGGAAGAAAACAACAACACAAGCTGCTCAGAAAGCCAGATGGATGTCACACGCCCCATGGCGTTCCACCTTCCTTCTTCATAAACCCAAGGCATAGTCCTTGGCCCAGACACGTTGACTAGGGATGCCAGTGTTTCGGCGGCCGTTCTGAGGTGTTGTTGCCATTTTATCTATTTACTCCAAGGGTATGCAGCCTGCCCTGGGTCCACATTGGCCTTATCCCTCACATGCCCCAGTGGTTTAGGTGAGGTGGGGAGTGCCTTCTTGGTGGGGGCTGGACTCAAATATCCATAAGGTCTCTTCCAGCTCTAGCGTTCTATTATGTATATATAATAACTCATTCAGGTTCTAGCATGCCAAATGGGAAGGATTAGGAAGAAGGAGAGAAAGATAGAGAGGAGAGGGTGGCAGGAACACAGAGGAAAGAGATGGATTTACCTACGTTTGTCCAGAGTTTGATGGTAAAATGTCCCAAGTAGCAGCATATTCTGATTAAGGGTGACAATTATCCCCCCCCATTCCTTCCACCTTCAACTGGCTTCTTCCTTCCTTCCTTCCTTCCTTCCAGCCCTGGTTAGTACTTGGATGGGAGACCACCAGGGGATACCACCAGGTGCTGTAGGCGCCTGGAGTAGGAATGGGCAAACCACTCCAGTATTCCTGCCAAGAAAACTCCATGGGCATGGGGTCATGAAGTGTCGGTCACGACTGTAATGACGCAACACACATCCGGTTCATGAGAAATATTTGGATGTGGTGAAATGAAGATTATAATTCACTGCAATAGAAGGACCATGTTTTCACAACTTCAGAACATTTAACTTGATAACCCTGAAATTTCATTCTTTCTTTTTAAAAAATTGCCAGAAATAAAAAAAGAGTTTCACACCCACCCACTCCCAATATTCATATCACTTTTTCCTTAAAAGCCCAGGGCAAATTTAATTAAAACATTAGGCTGTTCACTGTGAAAAATTGAGTTTACTTTGTTATATTAATTATATTTGTCCTACAGCTGTAAAGCACAGTCAAGAGTTTAGATCCCTTCAAATTACTCTTCTTTCTTCTGCAGCATCTCACAGCTAAGCTCTGAAGAGTTTATTCCCTTTGAAATGACACTCTGAATTCTGGTTATTTTTAGGAATGCTCCAGAGTAGAGATGGGAAATAAGTCCCGATTCGGCGGTTCGTGACAGTTCGTCCTTTGGATGAAGATGTGTTTGGTGCTTCAAATCCCTGCCTCCTCTGGGCGCTCCCTCTGAGTAGGCACCCGCTGGAGGAGACCAGTCTGGGAAGTGCCAAACACTTGTTTGTTTAAGGGACGAACCAGCACAAACTGACGAACTGGTGGCTCGTGCCCATCTCGACTTCAGAACACATGAGCTGAAAACAAAGTCTTAGGGTATTATTGAAGGCTTTCACGTCTGGTATCTAATAGCTGTTGTGAGGGGGTTTTTTTTGCCTGTCTGGTCGTGTTCTGGAAGTTTTTCTTCCTGACGTTTCACCAGATTCTTTGGCCAGCATCTTCATAGGGCAAGGAGCTCAGGGAACTAGGAGTTCTCTCCATGCTCTGGGGTATAGAGTGAGTGAGACTGTGGGGTTTTAAAGTTGTGGGAAAGAGGAAACTTGTCCTATGCAGGAGAATAGGTGTTAGGTGAATAGGTGAAGGGGGGAGAGAGAGAGGAAGAGAGAGAGGAAGAGAGGGAGAGAGGAAGAGGAAATCTTAAAGAAAAAAAGGAGGGGAGAAGATGGGAAAAAGAGAAAAGGGTGGGCCT
This sequence comes from Phrynocephalus versicolor, assembly GCA_023846285.1. Classification (NCBI taxonomy): domain Eukaryota; kingdom Metazoa; phylum Chordata; class Lepidosauria; order Squamata; family Agamidae; genus Phrynocephalus; species Phrynocephalus versicolor. The sequence continues at coordinate 1,874,553 of JAHTLZ010000288.1, forward strand.
TGCCACAACAATAATCATGATGGTATGTGTGTGTTGTACCTGTAATCAAAGCAATACTTCCGCTTAAAATGAAACTTGCATTCTACCTTTTGTAATTATTATACATATTAGTTATTCAAAGCTTTTACCTTTGGGCCATTTTTTGCTTTTTACTCTCAGTGAAGCGTAGTGAAAAGACTAGAAGGAAATACAAAAAAAAAGAAAAGAAAAAGAAAAAGAAAAAGAAAATATCTGTCAGTTAAAAGCTGATGGAAAAGCTGAACAAAGATGCCATAGACAAAAATCATTGCTCTGTAAAGAAACTCCCAGTAAATAGCAGTTCCCTGCTGCTTGTCCTGGCCCCAATCATTCTTAAAAACATTCCTGTCCCCCCCCCCATGCCCTTTTGTGAGCTGCTGTGTAGAAATCAACGTGATACGCATGCAGATAAAATGGGTAAAGACAGCTGGTTATACATATAAGAGAAATGATTTGGATATGTTTTCTTGTGATGTATTCGGGAGAAAGCTAGGATGAGCGCTTGATGCTAGAAGTGTATAGGTTGGTGTTTTTGGACTACAGTATCCTATGCTGTCTAGAGAACGATGGGATTTGTAGTTCGGGAACACAAATCTGCACATCTCTGGTTGACACTCATGCCAGCAAGTGGATGGACAAGATCTTGCCCAATAAGATTTTTTTTAATTAATATCAGATGATTTTTTGGTACCAGAGGGTACAACACTGTGATTTGCTATTTGCGGGTTTAAAGCTCTAAAAGGCCTCCTAGAAGCAGAGAGTGGTTGGCCACGAACGGCAAGTCTTGCTACATAGAATTTTCTCAACTACAGATACCATGGTGCTTCAATTTGAGAGTTGAACCAACCTTGCATGCATCTTACAGGCACCTAAATATGATGCACCCGGAAGAAACCTTTAAAGTGCAAATTGATGAAAAAGGGGATGGACTGTCTAGGGAACTTGTAGCTATTCTCCTGTACGGATCTTTTTGTTTCTGCTGCACAGGAAAAGGGAATTGTTACCAGAAATTCAAAACGGAAACTACAAGTTCCTGATCATCCTCGTTCATGGTCCTTTATCATTAAGCCACACGTGGGCTGCCTTTTGAAAGAAGGGGAGGGGTGCCTTCACCTAATCCAAGCTCCTGTCACAAAATGGTTCCCTGCCCTGGTTAAAACACAGTTGGTTGGGTCTCCCCGAAGGTCAGGTGGCTTGTTCACTCCTTGCCTTCTTTGCTCAGCTGTTATCGTCTGCAAGCAGGAGCTAGACAGACTGGCTGGCAGTTTTAGGAGTTCTCTGGCCTAGTTTCCCACTCACCCTCCACCCTCTTGAAAAAAAAAAAAGCAGTGCGGTTTCTCTCTTTGAAGCACAAAATGACACACGGCGGCACAGTGTTATTTTAAGGCAGTGGGAGCCGTCTGTTTGAGATGCTGTTGGGTGCCATTCCTTTTGGCACGCGCAACTAAGCTGAAAGCCAACAAATATCACTGCTCACATATGCCCATCCCTCCTCGCCCCCTCCCCCAACTTTTTCGTCATATAAGGAATCTTTCTTGACAGCCTGCCCTGAAATGAGAGATAAAAATAGCAGGCAAAGAGCAACCGGTGCAGTCGCTTCAAACCCCTCCCTGCATCCTTGGTACGTATTAGTCAGAGCTACTGAACTAACTCGAGTCCTGCCCAAAAGATCAAGGGGCAACGCTCAATAAAATGGCATATTAGACTAAAAGCAGATGATCGTGATGGCACTGCACGGAAAAGACTGCTGCTTCCCTTGCCCTGTGTGGCAGATCCAGCAATCTAAATGGGACGTGTCAAGGGGGCATTCTCCATGCCTGGTGGCTTTCGGGTTTAGGTGTGGCATTGATCGGCTGCTCTTACATCTGGTCCAAGACATTTCGCTGCCTAGGGATGAACAAAGGGGACGTTACTTGGCTGTCAACTGTTTAACAGCATGGCTACGCAACCAGTAAGACCTGGTTTTGGGTTGGGTTTTGCTCAGGGCTGTGGAGTCACAGTCGGAGTCGGAGTCGGAGGAAATTTTGAGTACCTAGAGTTGGAGTCGGAGTTGGCAAACAATGCACCGACTCCAACTCCAACTCCTACTAAATTTAGATTGGAATTTTTAAAAAAGCAAGTTTAAATGTCCCAATTCACAAACAGTTATAATTAATGACTTCTCTACTGTAAGAATAAAGACCAATGCATGCAGTGCCTCATGTAACCACAAAACAAACACGTTAAGTGACCGTGAAGAAGCATGCTTTTCATGGGCTTCACTATATGGCACGCAACGCACAATTAGGAGCGGCAATACTTATACTTTCCATAGTGTTGTGTTCTGCTGTTACGCAGTGCCCATGGGTAACCTAGCCTCTCACTGATAAGGGATTAAGTAAATATGTTTTTTGGAGGACTAGAGACACTTGTATAAGTGAAGGGAATGGAGGGTCAGTAGTTCAAGACTGAAGAGGAGTCAAAGTCGGGGAGTTGGAGTCGGAGTCGGAACATTTATCTACCGACTCCACAGCCCTGGTTTTGCTGAATTGTGATTTTAAAAAGCTCAGGTCCTAGAGATGGGCATGAATCACTGGTTTGGCGGTTCGGTATGGTTTCTTTCCCAGCTGAACAGCTTGACTCAGTTTGGAATCCCGCCCCCTCCAGTGTGCGCCCAATCAGCAGCAGCACCCTGCCGTGCCTCCTCCAGGTGCTGCCTCTGAGTGGGCAGTCTCTGGAGGAGCTGGGCCACTGAATCACAGATTGGCTGTTTGACTAGGAAATGAACAGCATTATTTCCCTTATCTTGTATATTATTTCCCTTCCTCAAAGATGCGAGGAGCCCCTGTTAATTACATTTGGCTTCATGGTTAAGAGACAACCAAACAGCGCATTCAAAGGATATCATGGTTCAGTAATTAAATTCCGCTATGTTGTTTGCAGCTGGCTGCAGCAACGAAATTAAAAGACTGGACCAGAACAGTAAAACCTCTTACGAACAACAACAACAACAACACATAGCAATTTTGTTTCCAGAGCCAGAAGTTGGGAGTTCTAATTCCTACTGTCCCTCCTGGGTGAAGTGCCAGCCTGGGTGGCCTTGGGCAAGCTGCACAGACCCAAAAGGAGGGAACAGTCAATCACTTCTTAGTATTCTCTATTTGGGAGACCCTGAAAAGGGTCACCACAAGTCAGAATGGATTTGATGGCACATGGCCACGAGGATGATATATTTTATGGATGACCACCCCCTTACAATCCTCCCCCGTGGCCTTGCTGGAGGAGAGGTATTTGGATGCTATTGTTCAACAACAACAACATTTCTTCCCAAATCCCATTCTTGAGTTGAGCAGGGCCCTTCATAACTTGAGCAAAGGACTCTGGAAACCAGTGCCGTGAAATCCGGAGTAGGTGCAGCTCTTGGGAATATCTGCAAAAATGTGTCAATTGGGCGGCACGAAGGATTCGTCTCTGAAGAAGGGGTGGCACTCTAAGAAAGTTGGCCAGAAGGATGCCGACGTCAGCCGATTGATTCAAGCAGCCGCGACCACAGCCACATACTCTCTCCAGTCCATTGTGAAAGGCTTTGAATATCACGATCAGGCAAGCCAACAAGATCAGAGAAAGCAGGGAGGGATTAGCGTGAGTAAAAATAGGCATCAATCAGCCTCATTCTTCTTGTTTTCCTCTCTGCCTGCAGAGCGGCATATCCCTTTGCATTGTTCCAGAGAAGATCATTAAGGGAGGCTTCTTGTAAGGAGCCCCGGGGAAGTGGAGTGAGTTCATTCAGAAAGGAGCCGCCAGCTTTGCATAGAGCTGCAGCTTGTGAACCACATGGGGAAGCAAAAAATAAAATTAAATAAAATAAAATAATTGCACAACAGCATAAGAGCCCTATGGAAAGGGCGGGGCTAGGAACATCCATCCCAGCTTCTGCCCCTGACGTCTACCGGATCGCAGTGTAGCGGGAGCTAGAAGGAACCTCTGGTAGGATCTTGGAGACACTGGTGGTCTCTGCCTGGCTGGATGGCCTTAGCTCTTAGTTCTGTACAAAGCAGCATCAAGTGAGCATTCAAGGTGTGGGGCTTCAAACTGCTGTAGGAAGGAGGAAGAGGTTTGTGCTTTAGAACGCGTGGCTGTCTTAGCTGTGCCTCCCTCTAAACCACGCCGAGAATCGCATCACCTCCGGTTGCTGTCTGCAGTGGAGGATGTTGAGAGCCTGTGGTTTGTGTTCGCACACACCTGACACAGCCTTCGTGGCCCTGGCGTTGTTTATTCCAGCCTTTCTCACTCGCACAGGCTGAATCAGGTATTCAGCAGAGATTGCATGATTCAGAATGGCCAATGCTGCATAAGGGCCAGCACCGGCCCTGCCATTAACCATACTGATGTGATCACCCCCAGTGGAGTTGCTCCAGGCTCCCTCTTGTGGCTGACTTTGGTAGGGCAGAGCATCAAGACCATTTCGGTTAGAGGCAGGGGGCGCCGGCTTACCCTTCCCATGAAGGAAAATGCAAGCACAGGCCTGGCCCTAAATTAGAGTTTGGTTTAAAGGAAAGAAAAAGTCCTGTTTTTGAGAGAACCTTCTGGAGCGATGCCAGAGGACGAGGCCAAACAGCCTAATCGGGATCCAACGTACGGTTCCAGAACAGTAGGACTTTCTCACTGAGATGTTTCCAGATTCTGGCACTTCTGAAAACCCTTCATGGAAGCTCCTCTGAATTCAATGAGCGGAGCTTGGATTGCTCTGAAAGAAGCTGCCCGGACACCTTGTCCTTTGTGGGACTGTGTTGATTCAGCCTCCTTTCCTGCCTCTGTTAGCACAGTGCGCAGGGCAAAGGAACGAATTGAGGTCTGCACTGTGTTTAGGGGTCCAACGGGGCTGGCGAGGCAGGAGGGGCATCTAAGTTTTCTCCTTCACCTGCTTTCCTCCCTAAAAATGGTTCCTTCAAGCTGCTCTTGGCCCTGTAGACCTATCCCCATGCTCCATGTCATTGTTATAAGACATGTGAGACTCCAATACCCTGCATTCACCACCAACTAAGGTAGCAAGGGCTGATGGGAGTCATCCTGTCTTCTATTTTACCATCCCCTTGCCTCTGGGTTGAAGGGCATGACCAGCAAGGCCTTCCTTGGGCAGACTGGGAAGGAAAGGGTTAATCGAGAGGGGTGGGAGACCCCCCCCCACTTGGTGGGCAACCTGTCAGAGGAAGGCGTGCTTGCAGTAGCCAAGGCTCAATCCAGAGCTGGCAATTTCCTTTTTCCGCTTCTCCTCTGATATGGCCCCATACCTCTCTTCTAGAGATGGGTATGAAATGGAAACATAGTGTTTCATTTCATTTCATTTTGTTACTAAATGACTTTTTAATAGAAGTTTCATAATGAAACAAAATGAGAAACAAAAGTATTCGGAAGCTGCTTCCACCCAGATGTTTTTTGGAGGTTTTTTGGACAGGTCAGGCTGTCCCTAAGTCCAAACCTGTCAAAACAACAACAACAACAAAAACCCCCAACAACTGGGAAGCAGGGGCGGCAAGGCAGAACAGAGCAAGCAGCGCTCCATTTGAATTTCCTGCTGCTTGCTCCATTCTCCCTTGCTGCCCCCGCCTCCCAGCTGGTTTTTTTTTTGAATGTGTCAGGCTTTGACAAGGGAGGCATCCCCTCTCCCCACAGCCCACCAGTCCCAAAAACCCAGCTGGGAGGCAGGGGTCGCAAGAGAGAACGGAGGAAGCAGTGCTCCATTCTCTTTTGTCCTGTCAAAACCAGCTGGCTGGCGGTGGCGAGAACCTGGCAGGGGAGCAGGGAAACAGCTGCCAGATATCACCGCAGCCCCTTGCCTGAAGCGGGATCTGGCGGTGGCTCCCGGGTTCAATTTCCTCCAAACCAAAAACATTTACGTTCGCTTCGTGGTGACGCATTACAAAATGATGAACCTATTCATTTTGTGCCCATCTCTACTCCCTTCCTCTCAATTCAGTGTCCTGTTATAATCATCTCAGAACTGCAGAGTGGGAAGGGACCCTCTGGATCACTGGGTCCACCCCCTGTCAAGGAGGCACCGTGGGGAATCGAAACCCTAACCTCTGGCTCGGCCGCCAGATGTTTCATGACACCATCAGCCTTATCATGCCAGAAGTTCCTGCTCTTAGGTAGAATGTAGACAGCTGCATTGGATAGCGTTTCAGTAGAGGCCACGAAAGACCAGCAAATGGCTGCCTATGTTGATTTAGTATTATGTTAGTGTTTTCTGCCACAAAATACCTTGGGTGACTTTGAGGACTATGAACCTTGATATGGGTTTGGAGTGAGATTGTTGTTCACTCTACTGCGTCAGCCTGGAAAAACATATTGGGCCAGTCCTGTAGTGTAGAGGATACAGTGGAGTTTTAACAACCTCGCATGCTGCCTTCAGTTTGTTTGACTGGGAGGGAGCCTTTTGGACTGCAAGGAAAGTCATTCTATCCAACACTAATCAATTGTTCTTCCTGCCTCTGAATTAAAAAAGACTTGCCTCTCTGCTGAATGTCCTATTTCTCCCCTCTTTTGTCTGTTGGGAAGTCATTTATTTGTCAGTTTTTAGTTTCCTGTTTCCTGTTCCCAACTGTGTCATGAAACTTTTTTTATTCTTTCTACTGCAGTTATTGAGATTGTAAGAGGTAGTCAATAAAAAGGGTGGACTTTCTGAGGAACTTGATGTGATTCTCCATTGTGAATCTTTCTGTCCTTCCACTTTGGAACTAAAAAAAGAACTTTAACTGGAAATTTAAAGCTCTTCAGCATTTTGGAGGGGTTTTATCATTCATCAGACCCCTGGTTGCTATTTTAAAGTCAGAGTTGCACCAGGGAGACCTGTGCCTGTTTCAGAAGCCACTATTGCTGGGGCCAACGAGCCTTCAATTTTTGCTCAATTTGAAATTTGGCCTGTCTAATAGATTCTTCATTAGCCTGGGCCTACCACATAAATCTGCTTAATGAACAGTATGATTAATTCCTACCCTCTTCAGTCAAGCCTTGCAATGAGCTCACCGGCAAATTATTCCTCCTGACAAATGTATAGAAACTTGTGTGTGTGTTTTTGGAATAAACCTGATGATGACTTGAACCGTTTTTGTTCCGTTGCCAGGTTGGATGAGCATTCATCAACGACAAATTTACCCTCCAATGTAAGAGATTACTCATCCCCTCCTCAGAAGTCACAAAGCCGCAGATCGTAAAAAAAAAGGAATGTGATCCGCAGCTGCGTTCAGATTCAGCGCCTGGTCTGAAATTCTGAATGCCTCCTTAATTGCGGGCTTCGCAACAAGAACAAAAAAACACATTGCTCTCGGTTACGTTCACATGGCGTTTAAAACACAAGGCACGGCCCTAGACTAGAACCACCAGGGCTTCTTTTCAGAGCGTTTGGCGGTTCAGCTAATTATTGGGTGTTTGCTCCATGAAGAATAACCCTCAGGGAAGCAAACAAATAAACAAACAAACCCTTGGCGTCAGCAGACAGGCAGCAACACTGGCTCACAGGGATTCTCAGCCTGCTTTGACTCCTTTGTATGCATGAGTCTCTCTTAAAAGATGGAAGAGGGAGGGTGCAGAGAAGCACTGCTGGATAGCTTAGGGGTTTAAGTTCCAGGCTGCGAAGCTGGAGGTTGGGAGTTCAATTCCCCCACTCTGCCTCCCCTGACAAGGGCTGGACTGGATGATCTAGAACAGTGGTGGCAAACCTTTGGCACTCCAGATGCTTTGGACCACAACTCCCAGAATTCCGTGTCTAGACTGCCAATGACAAAGGACTGTGGGAGTTGTGGTCCAAAACACCTGGAGTGCCAAAGGTTCGCCACCACTGATCTAGAATCAGTGGTTCTCAGCCTGTGGGTCCCCAGATGTTACATAAGAACATAAGACGAGCCATGCTGGATCAGGCCAAAGGCCCATCTAGTCCAGCTTCCTGTGTCTCAGTGGCCTCACCAAATGCTTATGGGAGTGCATGAGACTAGACAGCTGCCTCCTGATACCACTCCCCTGCATCTGGCCCTTGAAGTACCCCAGTTTTAAGCCTGGAGATTACACATCTCCATTATGGATTGTAACCTGTGATGGACTTTTCCTCCAGGAATCTGCCCAATCCCCATTTTGAAGGCATCCAGGCCAGATGCCATCACCTCCTGGACTGCAACTCCCAGAAGCCTTCACCACTCGCTGTGCTGGAAGGGATTTTTGGGAGTTGCCATTCAGGAACATCTGGGGACCCACAGGTGGAGAACCACTGATCTACAGGGTCCCTTCCAGCTCTGCAGTTCTAAAGTGTCTTGATGGGGGAAATCGAACGTATGAGCAATAAAGGTGTCATCCGAACTGTTGTTCGTACAGGTGAGATTCAGGTTAAGTGGGAATCAGCCGAGGGACAGTTGGTGGGGAGAGGGGGAGAGAAAGAGGGTGGGCTGCCTTGTCCCCCAATTTCCGGGGGGGGGGAGGTATCCTTCCAATCACAGGCAGCCCTTAGTTCAGCTGCAAAGGACCCATCCATCATGGCCCTCAGTCCTTCTAGTCCTGTGTCCTTTCCTAATTTTCAAACCATGTTTAACCACATCTCGGAAAAGTTCCTTGTGGGACTGCAACGCACAGAACGCCCAGTTTCGCACAGCTCCCTGCCATCTTAGTCAAGGCGCACCGAGAGTCAATTCAGGAAAGCCATATGATTTTTCTAAACTCTATACAGTGTACCCTCGTATAACAAACAGTTTGTATAACATAAAATCTGTACAACATAAAAAATTCCAGAGACAGGGGAAATTTGCTTAACAGAATCGCCTATGGGGCAAATCCGTACAACATAAAAATGTCGCAATTAGGGATTACTCTATTTTCAATGCATTCCTATGGGAAATGTGTGTAAAGGAAATTTTGCTTAACATAATTTCATTTGGAATGAATTAATTCCTTTATACAAGGTACCACTGTATGAATGTTTCCCAATCTGGGGGTCCTAAGGTGTATTCTGGGGCAGGGGGGTGGAGCTCATGAGTCATCTTCTACTATGTGCTGCAGCTCTTGTTCAATAAAACAGAAATCGATCGACCCCACTCGACAAACTGAAAAGACCTACCAAGCGTCACAAGTTGAGCTTCAAAGTAAGGCCTTTAAAAGAAAACACACGGCTTTAACACACAATAAAAAGATCGATCAAGCTTTCGGCAGGGAAACCCGTTCCTGCCACTTTCAGGATTAGAAATGGCAAATGCTAACTAGATGGAGGACCACACTGCATGCAAATATAATACAGAATGTTCAGGTGGATTTTCCTGCTGACACCTTGGGTGATCTCTTATTGTGTATTAAAGTGTGTGTGTGTGTGTGTGTGTGTGAGGTTTTTTTTTTTAAAAGCTAAATGTGTGAAGTTTTGGCGGTCTTTTCGGTTTGTTGACTGGGACTGATCTCCTTCTGTTTGCGTCTGCTCCAAGAAATCGGGACAGTTTTTACCTTGTTAAATCATGTCTTCCTTGACCTTTTGGAGCAGGGTATCAAAATCACCATGTATGTGTATGGATGAGAACCAGGCCCTTTTGCAAGGCAGAAAGAAGCCCCTACTTTCTGAGAAGGGATGACTTGACCCAGTTAAATATGCCTTTTTATGCACACCTGGTGGTAGTGGTGAGTGATGGTGTGTATGTTGCAGATTAAAAAGGTAAAGGTAAAGGTTCCCCCCTGCACATGCGTGCTAGTCGTGTCCGACTCTAGGGGTGATGCTCATGTCTGTATTCAAGCCAGTGTTGTGCAAGTCCATGGCCACATGGCCGGCATGGCTGCAAGGAAACACTGTTTTACCTTCCCACTTTTTACGGCAGTACCTGTTTATCTACTTGCATTTTACATGCTTTCGAACTGCTAGGTTGGCAGGATCTGTGGTTATCAGTGGGAGCTCGCTCCGCTGCGTGGCATCTGGGATTCGAACTGCTGAGCCGCTGACTTTGCAGCTGACAATTTCCAGAAGCCTTAATCCACTGAGCCACCACGCCCCATAGTCACAGGTTACTAGGCTATTATTAAAGCGTGGCCCAATGCGCAAGCAAGCTCTGATTTGTATGGCCTGAGAGTCAACCAGCAATGCCGACGACCACACACACTGCTTTGTGTCCACTGGAGGAAAAGCAAAGTGTAAATGCAACTAATATAAAGACAAACAATGCTCTGAAAGTTTATAATGTAACAATCGAGTTAGAGAACAAAACCAGGAATGTGGTTGTAGAGCAGAGCAGCCCAGAGGGCATGACGAGCTGGAGCATTGAACGGAAGATATACCTTGCAATATTTTTAGCTGGTCCTTTCTATTAACATACTGTGCGCTTAACATAGCAGCCAAAATGGAGCTGCCATATTCGACTGCAGTTTATCTTGTCAATGTGTGTCTTGCCTGCAAACTTCTAAGCAAATGTAATCTGTTTTCCTGTTGCAACTCTTGGACCCATGGAATCAACTGGGATTATGGAAACCTTGATGTGCCATTCAGCAGCTCATGCAATGGGTCGACTTAGATGGACGTAGCAACTGGATTTAGACCAGGGTGCCTGACTAGATGGAAAAACTGTTTCGAAGACTATAATTCCAGCCGGTGGTTAGATTCTTACTGCAGTATCTTTTCTAAGCTCTAGTCTTCATTGTAGTAATCCAGTCAGAAACTTCTCGCCTGTCCAAGTAACTGCAAGGTTCACAGATCTGTTATTTTGCCAATGCTTACATTAATAAGTTAGGGCCTTTTCACACGACCCCTAAGATCCACTGGCCACTTAAATTCGGACCAGAGATCTTGGGGGTTTGTTGCTCTTCCTGCGTCCCCACCCCTCCACACTTCCTTGATCCTGTCTACGTGAGGGGAGGGAGAAAAAAGGGGACAAAAGAATGCAGGCTCACCTCCGTTTGCTGGTCCAAGCCTCCCCAAGCCCCGTCGTCGTCCTGATTCCTTCTCTTAAAGGGGCGGGAGGCAAAAACAACAACAAACAGAAGCGAGGAGAGCCTAGCACTCACTCCTTTACATCCGGATCTGGGATTTTTCACCCTCCAAGAGCAGGTACCTGAAAAGTGCACTGGGACGCGCTTAGGTGGGCGTGGCCGCACTTAATTTTCTGTAAACTCAGGAGCTGGTTGGGAAACAATTTTAAGCTCCGGAGCTGGGATCCATTTGCAGCGGAGTTTAGGGGTCGTGTACAAATACCCTTAGGGATTGTTTTACTTACTTGAGGTTTTTTTTTTTTTTTGCCTTAGGTGTTGCCCCAAAGTCACACTGAAGCATCACTCACATCCATCTATATAGACATGCACATGTATGTGTGTGTCTGCCCACATATGTGGAAATTTGGAGATAACTTAAATAGAACAGTAATCAATGGATTCTCTTTTTTCCCCTTAGGAAATAATTGAGCAAAGATTTACCTTCCTCATGGATGTGTTCCCCTGGCGCTCAGCAGCAGAACTCACATACCTGGAGACAGATTGAAGGAAAAGGAAGATGGTTTATAACGGAAAACAGATACGATGGAACGGCATCTGCATACAAAATGCAATCTGAATAATAAATTTTTGGCAGGTGTTTGGATTTCAGGGAATCCCTGCAGGTTTACCTGCCCGATCCATGAGAAGTGGGCAGGTAAATCTCACACCGCCTGCCTCTCGGATGTCCCCGGAAAAGGATCAAAGGTGGTTCCGACCCTCTCAAAAAAAGAAACTCACCAACAGTCTCCACCCTTCTGCAAACAGACGTTGAACTCCTCGAGAGGTTTAAAATAAGAAGGGGCGCCATTCGGCTGGGCCAAGCAAGTTGTGAGCGGGCAGAAAAACCTGCTTTGTAGGGCTCCTTCAAGGTGGGGTGGGGGAAAAGGGCAGAGGAAAAAGAGTCCAAGAAAACACAACCTGCTCACTGGGAAGCATCTGGTTGGACAATCCCCAAAGCTGATTAGCTGATCCCTATTAATGCAAGCGTAAGGGGTGGGGGGTTGGAACAGGGGCAGAGGAAACCCAAGAGTCTCTAGAATGACTGGAAGGCGACGTGACACAGTTAGCAGCAGCACTCGGAGCCGTCTCAGCCCGACTCAAATGGTTGAAGCATCTATTGCAGTGGTGGCCAAACTCTGGCCCTCCAGATGTTTTGGAATGCAGCTCCCACAGTCCTTTGTCACTGGCGATTCAGGCTTGGAATTCTGGGAGTTGTGGTCCAAAACAGCTGGAGGGGCGAAGTTTGGACACCACTGATCTTTTGTCTGGACCACTTGCCAGTGCCTCCCAGCCAGGAGCTTCCTTCCTCAGCTCTCCCTGGAGCTGATGGGGATCAAACCACTGGCGTGGAGAGCATGGGCTCTGCTCTTGCGCTATGTCCCTCCAACAGAGGTGAATGTTTTCTCACTCCCACTCATGTACTGCCCTAGGGTGTGGCATTGTTTTGTGTGCTTGGCACTGTTGCTGCCGGCCGTCAAGTCATCTCCGGATGATGGCGACCCATCTCCGTAACGTCCTCTTCTCAGCTCTTGCAGACTCAAACCTGTGGCTTCATTTTCAGAGTCGTTCCATCTCAAATTCAGTCCTCCTCTTTTCCTGCTGCCTTTCCCCTTCCCCCTCGCTTTATTGCTTAACTTCCCAGCTTTCACACCTATTTACACGGGGACTGGAATACAGTCTCATGTGTTCTTCCTGAAATCCAGCCTTCGGCCACTGTCTGCTCACCTGCAATTCTCCTCGCCCCCCCCAACTGATCAATGATAGAACACTGCATTAAAAATTAAAATTAAAAATAAAGAACGGGAGAAAAGCAGTGCTAAAGTGATCGCATGGTCCATGGGGCCAGCATGCCCTTTTGTGTGGTGTATTGCAGAGGTGCTCCTGGTGAAAATAATGTTGACACTCCAGTAGGTTTTGCTCACATCAGTTTTCCTAATAGTGAGTTTCTTTAGTCTAGAAAAAAAAGGCACCTGAGGGGGGTGGATATGATTGAGATGTACAAAATGATGCAGGGCATGAATAAAGCGGATAGAGGGATTCTCTCCTCCCTCTCCCAAACTGCCAGAACTAGGGGACATCCACTCAAACTGAGGGCTGGGAGAGTGAGAACAGACAAAATATTTTGTTTTTAACCCAGCGTGTTGTTGGTCTTGACAAGAACAAATCACCAAAGCTCTTGGTGGGAGACCCATACTTGCCTACAGACAACCTCCCAACCTCAAACAAATACTAATGCACACAGGATTAGAAAACAGCAACATGGACAATAGAACTAAACCTTGCGGCAAACCCCAATGCCAACTCTGCCCACACATCTACTCTGGCAATATGATCACAGGACCCAACAATGTCAAATACAATATCTGGTTTAGGTCTCTTGAGGAATTTACCTTGGAGCTATAATACTATACTTAACATATAAACAGATCCTGCCTCAGAGCCATAAAACTATACTTAACATATCTACATACCCTGGCTTAATCCTTCTTTCCATCATCTTTAATAATCAACTCTCCCTCCTCTTTCCCCCCGCCTCTTCTTCCCCCTCCCCCTCCCCCTCCAACTCTCTATATTACAGCCAATGAATATCTGGTATGAAATGTATATCCCATCACATATTAGTATATTGCACACCTCATTCTGCTGCTATATGTCTGAAGAAGTGGACGTGTCCATGAAACCTTACATTAAAATATGCAAGTTAGTCTTTAAGGTGCCACGTGTTTTGTGTCTTTTGTGTCTTTTGTGTCTTTTGTCTTGTTTTGTTTTTCATTGATTTTTGCCTGAAAAGCATCCAAAGAATCCCACATATTCAACCCAAGCAGCAAATGCCGTTTCGAAAGATGCATCAGCTCCAGAAAGCTGCTAGCTTTCCCATACCACTGTTTGAGAACTGCCCGGGCTCAGGCTACTGTTTCTTTCGCCCCTGTTGCTTGACATTAATAGCAGTCAGGAGCTAAAGAGACAGCCCAATGCTGCTTTGGCTACTGCCAGGCATTCTTTCAGGGTCAGAGGCCTGAGGCGCTGGCGGAGACCCAGCTGTGATTGAGAAAGCATTTCCACCCCTTTTTCCGTTTGCTTCCCACCGCTTTCAGACTGGCAGTCGCTGGGCAGAAGCATCAGGGACCTGGCGGGCGTGCGGCCAGCGAGAGAAGAAAGATGTGTTTTGTTGGCTTTTGCTTTAACAGGGCATGACTTTTAATAAAGTCGGCTGTAAAAGCTGCTGCATTTGGAGCATGAGGCTGAACCACCGGGGCTTGATGATCAGAAGGAGATTACTTATTTACTTATTTGTTTTTATACTTAGTAACCGCACCCACTTTCCCAATGGGAACTCTGAGCTGTGAAGAGATTAGTACATAAATACAAAGTACATAAAAAGGAAAAGGAAAAATATCTTAAAATACCATTTTAATTTAAAAATAAATTATGATGTTATCTTGCACTCACAAGCAGATTTTAACTGGGGCAAGAGGGGGGGTTCTGCTAAGGCAGGGATATACTATGATTCCCTCCCCCCAAACAAGAGTATTTTCCTAGGAACAATATATCACTGTGTATGCATCATAGCAGCTGCCTAGATGCCCTAAGCACATCCGATCTCACTTGATTTCAGAAGCTAAGCAGGGTCGGCCCTGATTAGTACTTGGATGGGTGACCACCAGGGAATACCAGGTGCTGTAGGCATCTGGAGTAGGAACTGGCAAGCCACTCCAGTACTCCTGCCAAGAAAACTCCATGGACATGGAGTCACGTAGAGTCGGTCACAACTGTAACGATACAACACACACACATGCATCATACCAAAAGGCCACAAAATGGCTCATCCCTGGGTGAGAGAGAGGACCTCATATTTTCAGGAGACAAGGGGATATTTAGGGCCGAAGACTGAATTCTTAGTCCTTATGAAAATCCTGTGTCCCATTTAGACTATTTCTGTGTTCCATGATGATGATGATGATGATGATGATGATGATGATGATGATGATGAT
>JAHTLZ010000288.1:1894379-1905683 GCA_023846285.1 Phrynocephalus versicolor
GTTTACAAACATATACCAAATATAAAAACAGATTAAACAACTTAAAATAGTAAATAAAAACTATTTTTGCTTGGTTTCGTTATCCCCTGCCCCGTAAGAATTTTCACTGATTCCTTCATGAACAAGATTTAAAGAACTTGAGTTTTTTTTTTTAAAAAAACCCAAAACACTAAATGTTGGAAAAGTGAAACTGACAGATCTTGCAATCTCTTCTTGAGTAATCAGGATCCAAATTCACACCTTGAATCTCCACGCCCCTGGCATCCTCTGCATGCGAAGAGGAAGGCATTCATTTTGCTTTCTTCATGTTTGAATTTGTTTTAAAAATCGGATTATCCGGAATGATGGGGCACCTATCATGTGTCTTTTATATGACTCTACCATATATGGCTACACAGACTTTGTGTTTATAACCACTTATAACTTTGTGTTTATATCTCTCTCCTTGTGTGGTTGCATTGACACGATGTTATCAATTGTTAGCTTTAATGTTGCCTTCTAATGCTGTAAGATGCCCCTCAATTCCCTGTTTCTCAAACTGATTGTGTCTTAATTGTAATTTATTTATTTTTTTAGATTTTTGTTTTTTAGATAGGACTGTATATTGTCTCTCCTTACTGTAAGCTGCTTTGGGTCCTTTTTCCAAGGAGAAAGGTGGGGTAAAATACTCAGAAACAAACAAGCAAATAAATAATTTCTTGTCTCAAGTGATCAAGAATTCTTCAAACAATTCTCATCCTGTTCCTTGCTCTAGCTGTTCTGCTACTCATGGGAAGCCTGCCACCAGTGCGATAACAACTCAGCAACATTCCTTTGGTGGTGGTCCCCAGCTGCTGATATTTAGGGGTAGACTGCATTTGAATGTGGAGGTTCTACAGAGACGCTGCAGTCAGCAGTCCGGAACAGAAAGGGCGCTCCTCTGCTCCCGGCAGTGGCTCATGCTTTCTCAAAGCCACCAAACATGTGACCCAAAATCTACTGAATGCTCAAAATGTCTGAAAGTGGGACATTTTTAGCACCGGGTGCTCAACTCTCATCTCATGATTAAGCTGATCTCAGAATAGCCAAATGGCAAGTTTGACGGAGCGGAATTCTGCCTTCAGAGTAGAGGAGGAGGAAGAGGAGGTGGTGGGTCTGCAGTGGCAGCCACAAACTTAACATTTGGAAACCCAGAAAACCACATGTGCCAGAGAATGGAGGGGGTGTAAAAAATACCCCTTGACAAATGCAGAAAAACTCTGCTCTGCAGAGGGGGTGCTGAGAACACAAATTAAGGGTTGAGTTTTCCAATCTATTTGTGACACATGGCCAAGTCCATAAAAACTAGAGTAGCTGATGACATTTAAGAAGCTGAAGCAATGAATGGGTTGTTTGTGTCTTGCTTACCAGTTAGTCTGTGTTCTCTCTCTGTGTGTGTGCACACCTGTTTTGCTTCTCAAGAGGAAGCACACTATTTAGGTAAAGGTAAAAGTCCCCCCCATGCATGCAAGTCATGTCTGACTCTAGGAGTGGTACTCATCTCCATTTACAAGCCAAAGAGCTAGTGTTGTGCAAATCTGTAGCCATGTGACTGACATGGCTGAATGCATTTCTGTGCACAGAATACTGTTTACCTTCCCACTTTTTTATGGCGGTACCTATTTATCGACTTGCATTTACATGCTTTCAGCTTGCTAGGTTGGCAGGACCTGGGCTTAACAGTGGGAGCTCACTCCGCTGCGTGACACCCAGGATTCGAACTACCGAGCTGCCGACTTTGCAGCCGACAATTTTCAGCACTCTAGCCCACTGAGCCACCACGCCCCAAAATGCTATTACAGTCCTACAGCTTGTAGCATTCAGACTTTAAAAGCCTCTTTATCCACTTATTTAGTTACTTTAGAGAAACAGAAAAGTAAGGGGTTACTTGTGGGCTCAAATAAGTTGCAAGAACCAAAAGGGGTAGATTCACTGCATCAGTGGGACGTCAGGAGCCCTAGTCGATCATATGGGTTCTACTGTAGCTGGGATTAGCAAGTGGACCCAGCTTTGTACTTCTGGAGACCTCAGAGATGTAATGTAACAGACTACATTTAGAAACTAACATGCCAGATCCTGAGCTGATGTCCTTATGCTCAGTACAATATTTTTTAAAGTATTGGGATAGCGCTCTTCAAACTTCAATGTAAAGTTCCCTTCTCCCATCAGTTTAAGGGAGATTGTTCTCCCTATTTCCAGTGGGTTCAAGCACATGCTTTTGCGCCCCTTATTCCCTCTCTAAGGCCCCAGCCTCACTACTGTTGTCTGCGCATCTTAATTTGATGCGTACTATTTTTTCGGGTGGTCACGTGATGTTTGATGCGCAGTTAGCGCCCTGTCGACAGGGGAGTATTTTACTTCTCTGCGTCCATCCCGACTTGCTTGCTGTGCATCTTATCCCCTTGTGGAGAATACCTGTGTTGCAACCAGGTAGCAGTTTTTCTTCTTAAAATCAATTGTAATTGACGGCGGACAGCCAGTAAAAATTGTGCCAGCAAGCCGGTATGCCACCAATTCAGTAGCATAAACAATTACCAAGGCAGAACTACAGGAAGTGGCAGAAAAAGGGGTATGAATTTAATTGGTGCGAATTTTCTGGGGTCACAGCTCGTTTGATGCGTTAAAAACTGTGCATCAACAACAGAAGTATTTTAACACAACCCCTAGCAGTGGTACAAAATGCTGCGATTAAAGTGCTCTTCCGGGGGCATGGTCGGCCGGGGTACCGAAATACTGCTCTTCAGAGTGAAGGCACGATCTTTTGCTGCACAGGCTTTTGCAGCAAAAAGAGTAGCAAAATCATTGTGAAACCGGGTCCTAAACTAGAATATCCAGCGTGCTGTAGGATGGAGATAAAGCAGTGGAAAAGGGCAGCTCTTCCCTGTGTCAAGTGGATCTGCTCCAATCCCGAAGCTTTGAGAGCAGATTTTTCAAAAAAAAATGTGAACAGGAGAGGGGGGGAAAGCACATTTGCTCTCCACTAAACTTCTAATTCAGGCATGTCCAAACATTGACCCTCCTGATGTTTTGGACCACAACTCCAAGAATTCTAAGTTTAGATTGCCAGCGGCAAATGACTGTGGGAGTTGTGGTCCAAAACCTCTGGAGGGCCGAAGTTTGGACATGCCTGTTCTAATTGCATTTTTTTTCTTTTGGATTCACACTTATTTTCATTGCCTTTATGTCAAGACAATAAAAACCATCTGTCTTATTCATTCCTCCCTTTCTTTCCATGCAACAAACAGGTGACACAGGGTAGGGTTGTTTGCTAATTATGTCCTGTTTGGGACTGGATCTCTCCTGAGCCCACAAGGGACTGGAAAGCACAAGACAGTTTTCAAAAGCTCTAATTAACACAAGAAGTGAACCCCATTCGGAACACGTTGCCAGAGAAAAAGATGAAGATATTGTTACCTTTCAGATTCTCCACCGACTGTGTCCCCTGCTCTCTGCAAAATAGGAAGAGAAAGACAGAGAGAGAGAGAGAGAGAGAGAGAGAGAGAGAGAGAGAGAGGGAGAAAGAAGTGACGTTTCGCATTTTGCATCAACAAAGGGAAAAAACACAAAGAGTTCTCTAACATGATCAAAGCGATATTATCGGCAGGAAAAGCAAAACCACAAGAAAACCACCCAAATCAGCAACTTGGCTGTTCTAGTAGGAAGGAAGCAGAAAAGAGGATGCTTTTTTCTCAAGGTTTGAACCAAGACTGTACACGAGAAATGAAAACAAAGCGTGGATTTTTGCAGTGTAGAAGAAACAGAGGAGGTTTTTTTTTTTTTTTTTAAAAGAACAGTTTGGAAATCCTTTGGGAGCAAGAACGAATATTCCAGTTTTTAATGTATTGTCTGATAATGTCTGTGAAAACCATGTGGAACTAGGGAGGTGGTCCAAAGGCAGCCTCACAGTATGACATCCATTTGGCAGGCATGGGTACTCATGCCCCTTGGAAAATACAGCGCTTGAAATGAAAAGTTACATGTATCACGGGTTTTAGCAAGTTAATCAAGGGAAGGAGTGTTCCCTTCAGTTGCTCCTGTCCATTTCCCAACCCACAATGGGGTTTCTCTAGATCAGTGGTGAACGTTGGCCCTCCAGATGTTTGGGACCTCCAGATGTTTGGGACCACAGCTCCCACAGTTCTTTGTCATTGGCAATCCAGGGTTGGAATTCTGGGAGTTGTGGTCCAAAACATCTGGAGGGCCAGAGTTTGGACACTCCTGCTCTAGATCTACATGGTTCACCGACCAGAAGTGCAAATTGAGGTTGTGTTTCAGTTGGTAAGGGGAGCCCAAAAGTTACGTTTCAGAAGCAATACGTGGCTGAAATTCTATTCTTCTTCTTCATCATCATCATCATCATCATCATCATCATCATCATCATCATCATCATCATCATTATCATCATTATCATCATCACCACCACCACCATCATCATCATCATCGAACTGAAGAACTGGAAGAGACCCTGTGAAGGAGGCCCAGTGAGGAATCGAACCGCCCAACCTCTAGCTACTCAACCTACGTAGCTACGCCACATGAGGTTGATGATGTTATCAGACGTGGTGATGTCTGATTCTTCCCCCCCCCGTCCCCAAGGTTTCTTTGTTGTGCAGAAACTGTTGAGGGCCACGAGACAGAGAGAAGTCTTTAATTTCCACAAATTGCTGCTACTAGGATGACATTACTGTCGGTGGCAATGGCTGGAAACTAAAAGACGATGGCTCCCCCAATGGCTTCCAATGACACCCATCTGACCAAGGGGACTGCATTGGAGCCTCTGGATGCTTGGAGGGAGGGGTCCGAAATGTTTTCTTCTGTAAAATTTGCCATAGCTGGTCAGCCTCCGGACGAGTAGTTGCCAGAACAGGATTTCAGTCCACGATTGGAGAGAAGATACTCGATGGCTGAAGCATTTTCTTTTTCAAGTTGCTCTCTGTTATGAGGCTTCAAGAGTGAAAAAAGAAGAAGCTTGACTGGGGTGCCCAGTCCAGTCCCAGCCTTTCAGGAGACGTGTATCCATAACTCCGTATCCGGGGTCAAATTCATCAGCTTTGCTTGACATTAGTTTGATTTTTTTTAAACTTCTCAAGGACTTCTGTATTTACCTTTAAGGTTTAGGTCTCTGGCTGCGCAGCCAAGGTTGGGAGTTTGATTACCCACGGGGCCTCCTTGATAGGTACTGGACTTATTGATCTCCTTTAGTTCTGCAGTTAAAAATTATTATTACTAGATTGTTATTGGCTTTAATATACCACATTTTCCCTCAAAATGGGATTCAAGACAGTGTCCGGTTTTTGAGATCTTTGGGGGAAAGCTTATTTTCAGTCCTATGGCCATCCTAGGAACACTTTTTTTTAGGACCAGGGAGATGGCATTTTGTTGACCATTGGTGGAACTCCTTGCCTCATGAGGTTTGGTCACCCCCCTCCTTCTAGTTCTCCTGCTGGTGAGTGAAAACCATGTTTTTAAAACTGGCTTTTATCCTCTAAATGTACCATCACAGGATTGTCTTCCTTTTTTAAAAAATAAGGGGATGCAGCATAGTTCCATTAAGAAAAATTAATTAGATATTTTTAAACTGATATGTTCTAATGCTCCGTTGGTTTAATCATGTTTTTATGTTAATGTCTTAATTTACTGTTGCTTTAAATATTGTGCATTTTTTTAGTATTGTATGCTGCCTTGTGTCCCTTTATTGGGGAAAGGGTGGACTATAAATTAAGTAAACAAGAGGACAACTAAAGAAACAGTAGCTCATAAGAAAAGGGAAGAATACATAATTAAAACACAGAGCAAGTTCAACATTAAAGAAAGCCAGCTAAATTAAAAACACAATTTAAAACATATCCGTTATATGGGGGGTGGGGGGAGAGAGAGAGAGAGAGAGAGAGAGAGAGAGAGAATCAAGCACCTATTGACTAAAAAGCTCCTTCCTTGGTAACTAGGCTGTTCTGAAAATATGACCTGAATATAAAGTTCTGTGCCTGACAGCAGAAAGGGAAGGCAGACAGTGCCAGACAGCTTTGATTCCTTTGCCAAGGAGTTTCAAAGGTGGGTAGAAGCCTTAAAACCATTCCCTCTTTATCAATATATTTGAACATCTCTGAAAGGTATCGGACAAAAAAAAAAAGAAAGGAAAAAAAAAAAACAATGGAAGAAGCAAAATTCCAACCCTTTTTTTGCTAAATAACCCCAGAGTTTTGAAATAGCCTGGATGTAAAACTGGCAGTCTGCCTGATGATGCCATGGAGATCCTGCTCTGATACTTCTGAGCTGCTCTGGCATCACGGAATGTTCACAAACATTCCACCTCCTCAAAGCGAAGCAGCAGTTGACGGCAGACCCCAATGCTTGAGTGACTCAAACCTGGAGCTCCAAAAAGTTACTACTTTGGGTTGTGTAACACATGGAAGTTCCCAGTCTTTGGGGTTAGCGCAGCTGTGTCAGCAAGGGATTTTGTGAACGGTTGTGTCAAAAACAAAGAAAGAAAGAAAGAAAGAAAGAAAGAAAGAAAGAAAGAAAGAAAGAAAGAAAGAAAGAAAGAAAGAGTAAATCATCCAAGCTCTACTCAAATGGCACTGGACCATGATGGGAATGGATGTTCCCAACTGCAAAAAAAAGCCCACTGAGCCATTTTAAAGGAGGCATGGATGAAAAGCAGGATTTGGGAACACCTAAGGGTCCAGAATACATCTTCCTACCTGTATCTCCTACATGATTTACAAGCACATTCAAGCGTTCTGCTGAGAAATCTATGCTTTAATCACAAGGCAAATTCCCGGGTTCTTTCAACGTACCAAAAATAAACCCTTTGAAGGCAAAGTAAATGATAATGAAGTTTTATTTCTATACAGAATGACAAACTGAGATAGATTTAAAATGCAAGCATGTTTTCCCTAAAAACAAAAATTACTATTTTAAGTCATCTGTCCTAGCTCTTTTCTGAAATCCATGGCTATTCTAAATAATGCGAAACTCTAGCTTACTGAGGAATGAAGCGAAGCAATGCCAGGTAAGGAAGAAGAACAATGGTGAGTCTTATGTTCTTATGTAAGGTGTTTTAAACCAGGGTATTGCAAGGGCCAGATGCAGGGGAGTGGTATCAGGAGACAGATATCTAGTCTCGTGCGCTCCCAGACACATTTGTTGGGGCCACTGGACTAGAAGGGCCTTTGGCCTGATCCAGCATGGCTCTTCTTATGTTCTTCTCTCTGTCTTCTGGTAAGGACTTCTTGCTGTCCTATCCACATGATCCTGAAATGTCCAATTAGCACCAGAGACCATGCTTCCAGAAAACTGTATCTTGACCATTCCATAGATAAAGTCTACTGCAGAGTGAAATCTGTGCAGCCAATATGAGAACAAGAAAATAACTTGATGTCCTATCATCCCTAATTTCCTTACAACTTAAATTGGTTCATGCAGATTAATGAAAAAAAGTTTAGCTTTGGTCCAGGTAAGCCAAGGAGGTTGCACCAGAGAAAGTGTTCTGGAATAAAACAAATTGACGATTTCTTGAGATATGACGGAATAGAGAAAAGCTATTTAAAAAGGGGGGCTTATGTTCTCCCCAACAGGGCCCACACAAATTAAGCATGTAGGAAGATGGTGTTACACCAGAAGCCAGTCAAACAGATTGAAACCCCAGACAGACAGGCTGCAAAATTGTCGTACCATTTGTCTGTTTGCAAACACTGACAAAAATGTGTGAACTGTTTTTGGAACTGCATGCGGCAACTTAGGGGAAGGCAGTTCTTGGCTGTCGCAACAGCGGGTGGTGTGGGGCTTTGCCCTCCCCCCCACTGCCACCCAATTTGGTTGTGTAACAGCAATCACGATTGTGCTTGTTATTGGTGTGCTATCAGAAGTGTTGTGCCCAGTCATGGGGGTGGGGTGAGGTAATAGGTCACTAATAAGAGATTTTCTTTTTTAAAAATCCCCTTTTGCAGATACGTAGGCCAGATGCTGCTGCCTAGATGCCCTAAGCCAGGCATACCCTAACTTCGGCCCTCCTGATGTTTTGGACCACAACTCCCAGAATTCCAAGCCTGTATTTTCAATGGCAAAGGACTGTGGGAGTTTTGGTCCAAAACATCTGGAGGGGCGAAGTTTGGGTATGCCTGCCCTAAGCACACCCGATCTCGCCTGATCTCGGAAGCTAAGCAGGGTTGGCCCTGGTTAGTACTGGGATGGGCGTCCACCAGAGAATACCAGGTGCTGTAGGCGTCTGGAGTAGGAACTGGCAAACCACTCCAGTATTCCTGCCAAGAAAACTCCATGGACATGGGGTCACGAAGAGTCGGTCACGACTGTAACAACACAACACACACAGGACAGATGCTGGCTAGAGAGCTTAGCAAGTTAAGTATCCAGCTGCACGCCCAGATGATGACAGTTTGATTTCTAAGTGTTCCTCCTGAAAGAAGAGTTATGGAATTACATGGACAGCAGTTCACTAACATTCAGCTTCCTTGAAAATTGTGGGACCTGTTTTTTCTACATTGGCTGGATACCTCAGTGAGTTGGAGTACCTGGCTGTGGAACCAGGGGTGGAGAGTTCAATTTGCCACTGTGCCTCCTGGAGGGAAGAGGCAGCCTATGTAACTTTGGGCAAGCTGCACAGTCCCAGGCTGCCCCCTAGAGGAAGGGAATGGGAAATCAGTTCTGTATACAGTAAGATCTCCATATCTCCTGTGGACTGACTCCATGCTCCCATGTGGATACTGAAAATTATGCAGAATAGTGAACATTATGTGCATAAAACCAGGAAAAAAACATTTTCACTTGTATTACGAGAACTGATCACTAGTGGGCACCAGAGAGCATGCTATTTTTTCCACTTTCAAGCATTCATAGCATGGTTTCTAGCGCACTCTAGTGGCACATCATAATAATACAAACCGTGGATAATTGAATTAGTGGAGATTGATCCCATGAATAAGTTTTTTCTTACTGTATTTTCTCCACAGGCTCCATAATTAAGTTGTAATCCACCCAAAGAATGCTTTAAGTGTTATGGGGCAATACATAGGAAGCACACTTTACCATCCGCTCCGCAGTGAACATTTCCTGACATTACGAACCGTATTGAGAGTTTTTGGGGATTTGTGTGTGTGTGTGTGTGTGTGTGTGTGTGTGTGTGTGTGCATTGAATCTGGTCGCTGGGTGTCTGAATTTCGTTGTATGTGTATATTGTGTATACACACACAATGACAGTAAATAACAACAACAACAACAACAACAACAACAACAACAATCTATTAGAGATGGGCACGAAACAAGCAATTTTTCATTTTCGTTTTCATTTTTTCATTTCGTTACGTAACAAAATGAAAAATGACTTTTGTCTCCAAAACGAAACGAAACGAAACGAAACACCAGAAATTTTGTCGTGCGTTTCATTTTCATTGTGGCAAATACATGGAACTGTAATGAATGCTAATGGAACAGTAATTTTTCATTTTCGTTTTTGTTTTTTCGTTTCGTTACGTAACGAAATGAAAATGATTTTTTTTTTGCAAAAATTCACGAAAAACGAAAATGAACCGAAACTGACCCCCTAAACGACAAACGACAAACAAAACACCTTTTTTTTTTGAGTCGTGCCCATCTCTAGTAGCTATCTCCAGAATCTAGTTTAGCAATCTACAGAATCTAGCTGTTCCAAAGTACTGGGATGCTTTATATTAGCAAGCATTAATGGGATATCATCTTGGTTGCCTGAAAAATGATATGGAGGAATCCACCATGGCCTTAAGATTCTGTCCCTGTGCCTCTGGTGATGCCACAACCCTGTCACACAACGTTATAGTGCAACTTTTAGCAAGAGGCTTGTGGGAACGTTGACTCACCCAATATTTCCAGGCTACTGTGGTTGAGGGTATTGCTTTTAATGTTTGTAGAAGGACAAAATATGAACATTTTCTGGAGAGTTGTGATATTTTACAATGTAGCTCTGGGTCTACAATGGGACAGAGTTAGGGTATATTGTTTCCCGAGAGCACTGCTTGGTACAGGGGAAAAGAAAGACCTCATCCACTTGGTTTCCTACTTAAAACCATCCCTCCTTCGCCTTTAAGACCAGAACTGTGATCTTTTCGGGATGATCTGTCTTGCCCAAATAGCTCTTTGTTCTGTCTCTGTGGACGGGTATCAAGAGTTAAGATGCGTTGCACTGAAGATAAGGCGCTATTGGGCACCATCCAGATCATACCAAATTTTATTAAGTGGACCGCCCCTAAGAGGTGAGTGAATTGCTAGCTGCATAAAAAATTTGATCCTTATTATCAATTGCTTTGATTAGAAGTTTTATATTACGGCAAGTTATAATCTGGAATTTCCTCCTTTTTGGTATCCCCCACCCCTTTTGTAAATATTAGATGGAGAACACTATGAATTCACCTTACATTCTCCAACACTGTGAATTCACCTATGGGTACCCGTTCCCTTGACTTGGATGATACCACAGGTTGTCTTAAGATAGAGCCGGCTCTGTATTTAAGATTCAGTCATGCACTGAATCTTTAATTTGTTTCAGTACGTTCCATTTAATCAGAGATCAGTTAACACTGTTGTGAGATGCACTAGGAATATAATTCATGGCTGACTGTCTGTTTCACCGTTGTGTTGACAGCTGCCATCAGTCTTTTGAGATGCAATTCATATCATAACAATAAGCTTCCTATACTTTCTTCTTCTTCTTCTTCTTCATCTATGCCATCATGTTGGAACCAACATATTGTGACCCAAAAAGGGCTTCCAATGTAAGCAAGATGTTTAAAGAGTGGTTTTAAAAAGTCCCACTCCCCCAGTGATTTGCTGTGTCTGAGGGAGGATTTGAACCCAGATCACATTGGGTATCCCTATTCTCTTTAGCCAATCAGATTTCCTGGGTTTCTGAAACTTGGATCAAGGTGACCCCGGCTAAGGTCAATAAAATATATAATCAGTAGAGATCGTCACGAACAGAAAAAAAATGGCAATTTATTTTGTTTTGTTTTGTTTCGTTTTTAACGATTTTTTTGAAATATTAGTATTGTTGGTTCGTTTGATTCGTTATCCACCTTGTGTGTGTTGTGTTGTGTTGTGTTGTGTTCTGTTGTGTTGTGGTGTGTGTGTGTGTGTGTGTGTGTGTGTGTGTGTGTGTGGTGCTTTGCATGCAACATTGGCTGGGGGAAAGAGCGGGCTTAATCTCTCCCCCCCCCCCAGCCAGTGCAGGGTGGGGTGGGGGAAGGAGCTCCCCCCAGCCAGCGCCTGTCAGCTGCTCTGCACTGGCCCCCAGCCAGC
>JAHTLZ010000288.1:1914722-1933093 GCA_023846285.1 Phrynocephalus versicolor
TCAATCAATCAATCAATCAATCAAATAAGAAACAGGATTTGACCTGTTGTTTTGTTTCCTGTAGACAATGTTTTTTTTCCTGTGCAGCAAGCATATCCATCCTGTACAGGCTGTGTACAAAATTTGTGTGTGTGCCGAAAAACATGCTGTCTTTCTAAGGACGCAAAATGGCTCTATTTCTGCTAAGGATACAAAAAAAGCTCCATCTGGCTGAGAATTTCCCTCACTGGCATCGCACTGAAGATTTCAGCCTCTGGGTTGATTCTGCCGCCTTTTAAATATCTAATACTTGCAGTGCAGCTGTTGACTTTATCATGGCTTAATAATTACTATTTTATTTTATGATTCTTCTGTTTTGGTTTTATTTTATATTTGTTCATTGTTTTACTGTTTGATCATGCTGTGAACCACCCAGAGCGGCCTTAGGCTAGACCAGTGGTTCTCCACCTGTGGGTCCCCAGATGTTCCTGGACTGCAACTCCCAGAAGTCTTTGTCACTAGCTGAGCTGGGCCAGGATTTCTGGGAGTTGCAGTCCAGGAACTTCTGGGGAACCCACAGGTGGAGAACCACTGGGCTGGACAGACCATATAAATAATAACAAATAATACTTCTACCTTGCCCTTCTCTCAGTTGCATCATGCTTAGATTTCTGTAAGATAGGGGAAATGGGGAATTACGGCATTTGTATCTCAGGCAACTTGTAATCTCTTTCCCTACTGGTGATTTCTGCCTCACCTGCTGAGCTAGTTCAGACAGACAGGCTTTGGTATGGTGCTTGTTGACATACCTTCTCTCTCTCTCTCTCTCTCTCTCTGTGTGTGTGTGTGTGTGTGTGTGTGCGCGCGCGCGTGTGTGTGTGCGTGCATGGTGCCTTAGGTAGTAAAATGTCAAGCTGCACACTTGAATGCCAATTAGAGAAGAGGGCATGGAGAGAAGCAGAAAATCTGGAAAGGATGACAGAAAAGGAATGGAAGAGAGAAGGAGCATCTCTCTCTCTCTCTCTCTGGACTGGAAACCTAAATAGAGGCACTCTGTGCTGCAACATTTTGATTTTGATTTTGATTTTGGTTAAAAATCACTGTCCACTTTTCAAATTGCTTTTTCTGAAAAGCCCCCTTGGCCACGCCCATTTTTGACCGCTGTATCAGTTTTTCCTGCGACGACCACTGGGGGTGGTGTTTTTAAAAATCAGTTCCTGCACCCCCTTTTAAAGCAATTTGGTTGTCTTTGTGGACATACTATGCTGCCTTTTTTTAGTTTCCCCCCTGTTTCTGCCATTTCCCTGTCATAGTTTAAAGCGGTTCAGCCAAGTGCGAACCGGGGAGCCGATTGCTAAGCAACTGCTGAAGTGTGGACTGCCGAACCGCTGTAGCGACCACGTGACCACGGGAGGAGATAAGGCAATGCAAAATAAAAAGCGGTCGCTCAAGGAAGTGCGGTAGCGGCCTTTAAAGTAGAGCCTGGATAAAATTCATAAGCCTGATTAACAGTGGGAAGTAAAAACTGAGCAACGCTCTCCCTTACCTAGGACAAATGGCAAGGCCTTTACATTGCCTTTACATCCTCGTTGGTGCAGGGGTTAGTAATGCTTTGACATTAATATTCTAGTTAGTCCGGTGTTGCACAGTAGCTATGAACCTGGGCACCCCGCCAACACTGCATTAGTGAGATATCCTGTCTTATGAAGCACAGTTTACATCCTTCGAGCCATTTATGAGATCACTCCAAATGTTTTAATTTTAGGTTTCCATTCCATACCGCTTCCTAAACATTTATTTAAATAAAATGGGTCTGTATAATTATCAATTTGGTGGTTTCCTTCCCCGCTTTTCTAAGTTTATTACATCCATCAGCAACTTACGTAAAACACTTGTCCCTCCCCAGCCCCCAGCCCCCGCCCCTGCTCCAGCGTGAAGCTCACGCTTTCAGGAAGAAATGAAGCAACGGCAGAAGCTTTACATTGGAACACGATTCGTAATTGGAGCAACGGTCGAGGGCAGGATAGCCTCATTTTGTCGGATGGACAGGGCTGCGGAGCCTTAAACGGTTTGGGATCTTGTGACCTGGCAGAATGCCTGCTTGTGTGATACCCATCATCCTCTCAGACTGGGCAGTTGGGACCCTTGACCCCAAGAGAGGCTTGGAAAGAAAGGAAAAAATACAACAACTCTAAAAAGTGTGTTGTCTCGGTGGCCAGAGCCTCTTTAGGGAACCATCTCCCATTCGAGATCTACTCACTCACTCACCCACTCACTTATGTACTTACTTACTTACTTACTTACTCACTCACTTAATCAATCAATCATTCACTTACTTATTTACTTACTCACTCACTCATGCTCACTCACTCACTTACTCGGTTACTCACTCACTCACTCACTCACTCACTCACTCACTCACTCAATCATTCACTTACTTTACTTACTTAATCACTCACACACTATCTCAATCACTCAATCATTCACTTATTTACTCACTCACTCACTCACTCACTCATTCACTTACTTACTTATGTATGTACTTACTTACTTACTCACTCACTCATTCACTTACTTACTTATTTGCTCACTCACTCACTCACTCACTCACTCATTCACTTACTTACTTATTTACTCACTCACTCACTCATTCACTTACTTATTTACTCACTCACTCACTCACTCATTCACTTACTTTACTTACTCACTCACACAATATCTCACTCAATCACTCAATCATTCACTTATTTACTTACTCACTCACTCACTCATTCACTTACTTACTTATGTATGTACTTATTTACTTACTCACTCGCTCATTCACTTACTTACTTATTTGCTCACTCACTCACTCATTCACTTACTTACTTATTTACTCACTCACTCACTCACTTACTCACTCATTCACTTACTTACTTATGTAAGTACTTACTTACTCACTCACTCACTCATTCACTTACTTACTTATTTACCACTCCCCTTCATTTGGCACTTGAAGTGCCCTGGTTTTCTTGATAGATATATTTCAGACTATTTCCCAAGAATCCTGAGCAATGAGTGGGTTGCAAACAGATTCCACCAGGCCGTGTAGGAGCCTTTTGGCACAGTGGATAGACTGCAGCGCTGCAGTCAAGACTCTGCTCACAACCTGAATTCAAGGACGATGGACTCAGGTAGACAAGTCAAGGTTGACTCAGCCCTCCATCCTTCTGGAGTTGGTAAATGGAGTCCTCAGCTTGAGGAGGTCAGGGGAAGGGGGAATGTGTAGCACGTGTAAACCACCAGCAAACACTGGGCAAAGTATAAGCAGCATCCTTTGTTTTCCTCTGAAGAGAAAATGGCCAGGGAAATAAGTTAGAAAATACAAGTAGATTGAGACACAGGAGACATAGATAAAATTAAAGTGAAAAACACGGGGCAAGTGATTTTCTCATTGATCCAGAGATGGGCCTTCACTTGTTGGATTGCTATAAATTTATAGTGGTCCCCGTTGTCTGACTCTACACAGACGAAGCCTCCTAAACTTGTTATCAACAAGGGCATGTCCCAGGTTTGAGACGAAATTTAATCAACTAGATACAGGGTGATAATTAATTTGCTCTCAAACGCCGTGACTCTGGTTAAACTGTCATCTCAAATGTTCCACCCGCGGAAGGTAGAAGCTATGATTTTCAAAACAGGCTCAACGGCAACTCTTAACCAACTGCTGTAAATGTTATTTCCTTGTTGGCCTTTTCCCATTCTGCTCTCAGCCTGGTACGGGCTACCAACGGCACGTCTCTCGCTGCCGCTGTAATGAAAACAGTAATTTCCAAAAGTGCCCAACTGTGAAAGGGCCGAGGAAGAGTTGAAAAGAAACTCAGCTGGAACACCAAGATTTTTTTTTTTAAAAGCAGGGATTTTTCTTTAGAAACCGCCATCTATATTAAAGCGGTTAACTCTGAGTGACAGTTTTGCTTAAAGGCTTCGGTACAAGCCATTGCATTACCGGCTCGGTGACACGGCGGCTGATATAGTCATTAATATCTGTGTTCAAATAACACAGCAGCTGAATTTCTGGTTATGTTCAAAGCCACCGTTGCGTAGACGGAGAGCGACTTATGGCCATCTAAAGCAGCAGGTTGCTTGTGTGAGCTTGTTTTTGGTCTCTTGCGGGATCTCACAATCCTAGTCTCCCAGAGATGGAGGGCAAGGGCTTTTCAAATGGTTGGAAAGACTGCTGCATTGACTGAAATTGTGGGCGGCCACTCTGGGGAAAGCCAGAAAGCCCACCACCAGAAGCAAGGTCTTCTCGACGGTGGCTCCTCTCAGTAGAATGCTCTACCTGTAGAGGTCCATGAAGCCCCTACTGTCCTGATATTCAGAAAACACACAATGTTTTTAGATAAACACAGTGTTTTTAGATAAACATTTTGGGACAGTCTTTCTTTGTAATTGCTGTTTTTATGAGATTAGTTTTGTAACCTCGTTCATTTGTCAGTGGGCACCATCTTGTCTTCTCTGTGGGCTGCTTTTTTAACATGATGGTGACAACGAGAGGTGTGTGCATTTAATTGTCTTTGTTATGTTCATGTTTGCCCTTCTGTTGGAAAATGCTCAGCGTAGTGGCGTGCCACCAGACCAGTGGTGGCGAACCTTTGGCACTCCAGATGTTTTGGACCACAACTCCCAGAATTCCTCACCTCTATTGCCAATGACAAAGGACGGTGGGAGTTGTGGTCCAAAACATCTGGAGTGCCAAAGGTTCGCCACTACTGCGCTAGATGGTGTTGTATTGGAAACACGCAAGCAAGCAAAGAAACAAACAAACAAAAAGAACAGGGGGCAATGGGAACATTCCAAGCATGAATTGGAGAAGCTGTAGATCCACCAGGTTTTTAAAGCCTCCTTGCTCTCCTTGCCTTTGTCCAAACACCCATGTGAACTATCACAAGGAAAAAGCTACTTCTAAGAGGAAGAAATATAATTGCAAGCCGCGGAAGCCATCTGTGACAGAGAAGTGTGTCACAGAGCTTCATCTTACCACTGCTCACAGCATCACATAACCATGAAGTTGGAGAGTTGGAGACGACCCCAAAGGCCACCAAATCTGATCTCCTGGCAATGCAGGGAATGCACAGTTTAAAAACCCTTTGAAGGAAGAAGGCTCCACAAACTTTGGAAGAAGTCGTCCCCAAATCAAAAGAAGGTTCTCCTTGGGGGTTTGGTTCCAATCTCCCTTCTTGCAAAATTGAAGCAGTTATAGAGGAACAGATGATAGATTCAATAACACCTCTATAAAATTGAATCAACAGTTCTTTCGGCAGTCTGAACTTCCTAAGTTGATGCAGAAAAAACATTCTTTGTAGTGCTTTCTTAATAATACTAACCAAGGCTGATACTTCACATCCCTCTCGCTGCAGTTCGCGGCCCCGCTGGAGACTGGTTCGAAGGAACGTAACCTCACATCCTTGTGGGGTCAATCCGAGTTCAAAGGAATGGAACCTCACGTCCTTGTGGGGTCAATCCGGGTTCACCCCGACCACGCCCCCTGAACTGCGCTCCAAGCGGGGTGAGAGATTCCCGTCCTGGAGCTCGGGAATCTTTTCAATCCACTTCTTGATCCGTGTTGAAAACCGATTTCAACACGGAGGCAAGTTCACCTTGGCTCGAGGAAGGACGTGATGTTAGAAGACCATTTTAAATCTTGAGTTATAATAATACCTACAAACTTAAAGGACTCCACTATTGACACTAAGTCTTAGTGACTAAGAGGTGGTTGTATAGAGCGAGTCCTCCTAAAATCCACCACCATTTCAACAGTTTTGCATGTGTTTAATTCAAGAATATTTTGAGTACACCATAAAACTAGTTGTTCAATCTCTCACCTATAGGCAGAGTCATCATTGTCTCGAATGAGGCCAATCACTGTAGTGTCATCTGCAAACTTCACTATTTTAACAGAGGAATCCTTTGGGGTACAATCCTTTGGTATATAAGGAAAAAAGAAATGGAGAAAGCACACAACCCTGAGGGGCTCCTGTGCTAACCTTGCTAATATCTGATATAGTTTTACCTAACTTCACCTGCTGCCTTCTGTCTGTTAGGAAGCTTACAATCCATTTACAAATATGATCAGGTACAGCCAGCTGATTTAATTTAGTCATAAGGATATCTGGAAAAATAGTATTAAATTCAGAACTAAAATAAACAAAAAGAACCCTTGCATAAGACTTTGGAGATTCAAGATGTTGCTATATATAATGTAAAGACATATCGACAGCATCATCTATTGATCTATTTGCATGATAAGCAAATTGCAATGGATCTAATGACGAATCCGTGATGGATTTCAAATGAGCCAACACTAGTCTCTCTAAAATTTTCATAACCGCAGAAGTTAGAGCAACCGGTATGCATATTGCAGATTTTCAATTATCACGGGTCAGGTTGGGTCCCTAACCCCCACATTAGGCCGGGGGGGGGGTCACTGTATTTGCAGTGCTGTCAATACAAAGAGGGGGCAAGATCTGCAGGAAAGTACGACAATGGGTTCAAGATACGGGAACCCAGCTTTTGGCTGAATATCAGGAAAAACTTCCTAACTGTGACGGTTACTTCACATTCATTCTCGTCCCGGGAGGAGGTTTGTTGCGTGTTGATGTTGGTTGCCATCACATGGTCTTCTTGCGGTTCTGTCCCTGTTCCCGTGTATGCACGGGCGTGATTGATGATACTGGCATGACTGTTTCCACACCTCCTTGTTCCGTGATGAGATGTGAAATTCCATGCCTTTGTTCTCCATTTTTTTTCAGCCCGACCTTCCGTTTTTCGATGTTTCAATTCTCTGAAGCCTTGCCTTCAATGCGTTATGGAGCTAAGTTTGAGGTATTTGTCTTTTAATCTCTCCGCACTGTGTTGCTGACTCCATAGGGAATGTATTGGAGAATGGCACTTCACACTCCTGCCACTAGATGGAGAATGGCATGTTGCGTGACGAGCCTTACCTCACGGGCACTCGTCTCGGAATGAGAAGTGTGATGAGCAGATTCCTGAGACCAGGGAGGGGAATCTCTCTTCCTGCTTAGATTGCAGTTCAGGGGGAGTGGTCGGGACAACCCCCCCCTTGTCCCACAATGGACGTGCGGTTAGATTTCTTTGTACCGGTCCCCAGCGGGACTGCGAATAGCGATGAGATGGATGTGAAGTATCAGCCTGTTAGAGCACTTATGACAGTGGAACCCATGACCTCACTGGTGAGTGCTCCCACCCTGGAGGCATCCAAGAGAAATTTGGACATCCGGCAGATGTCCTTTGATTTGCAGTCCTGCATGGAGCAAGGGTTTGGACTTGAGGCCTCTGTAGGACCCTTCCAACTTCACTGTTCAATGATCCTATAATAGACTGACAGTTCATGGAGGAGGAAAAGCATAGGTAAGAGCGGGAAAAACATGATGATTTTCTACTAGAACAATGAGAAGAAAACACGGGCTAAGACGAGATCCAATGTGACAAGTCTGATGGTTTAGCCGTACCCTAACGAGAGCCCAACAGAGCAGAAAGCACACCAGAGGGGAGGGGAGGGCAGAGGAGAAGGAGAAAGAGGCTTCATTTCCTGTTGCATATTCATGCCTGTAAGATATGATGGTCTTATGCTGAATGCCTTTTGTTTACTGGGACAAATGAAGTGGAACAAAGCTAAATTCTAGTGCATAACAACTTAATTACATCTCTGAGGGGGGGATCGGTTTTTTTGAGTAGCTTTTGGAGCTTGTGCACACACAGAGAGAGAGAAAGGGCGAGAGGGCTGGTAGGAAAGACATCCATGCATGGACCAACTTCAGCCCAAGTCCCTCAAGAAACCATGAAGGACGTTTGGTCAACTAGGAGTTAGTAGGTGAGTGCCGGTTATTTATTTATTTATTTTAAACCACCATGGCCTATTTCTAATAATGTCATATACTTAAATCGAGATCTCCATGCATTTACGTCAACCTCGAATCTCCAAGACTGGACTGGGGCTGATGATGATGGGACCTTTTGGAGGTCAGCAGCTCATAAAGTTGCCATAATTCAGAAGTGGCTTGGCCTCACATAAGGACCACACCAGTTCAGGGATAGGGAATGTGTAGCAAAACAGGCTTTGATACCTGGTGCTGATGAGTAGGGTGGCCAGGTTTCAGGAGGCCCAATGAGGTCTCAGGGCAGTTTGTGGTGCTTCTCTGGATCATAGGATGGTAGTCCTTGAGGTCAGACCTGCTCTGAGTTTTCTGCCGTCATCACTCTCATCTGTCCTTTTTTTTGTGTGTGTGGGGGGAGTCAAACCAGGAAGCTGGCTTGATTCCACTCCATGGAAGAAAGTGACAATGTCTACTGAGGTCTTAAAAGCAATCATGTCCAAGATAAAAAGAAAATTCCCTTCTTTCTTGCAGCACATGAAAACAGAGGTTGACCAACAGCCATACAGAGAGTGAAAAGATCTACAAAAATCTTTACGAGTTCAGCTTCCAAGTAAAAAACCTTTGAAAGCTTTTGATACAGTTAAAAGGTTCTCCTCTTTTCCCTGATCCAAAGGTCAGCCCGAGCTTCAACAGGATCAACTGTGCAGGTCAGCGGCCCACAATCTCTTTTTCCTTGCTTTGCTGGGCTTTTATTGCGTGCCTCCATGTGCTCGTGCGAGCTGAATCAGTCATGCCCAAAACAGAAACAGTCATTCTGGGTGCATGGGGGAGGGACCCCCCATGGAGGGAGGTACAAGCCTGCTTAAAGGGACTCTTGCCTTTGCATCCTTATCAATGTAGCACTATGTAGCCTGGTTCCTAATGAGCCTGGGACGGGCCCGTGGCCCAGGGATTCAGGAGCCCTGGTGTAGGTGACAGGAAACTAAGGGAGAGTCATCATCATTCCACCTTTTAGATTAAGCCTGGTAGGGACAGTTGTGATCATTCGTGACGGGTCATAGAGTCCTGCGACATGCCTGACCAGGTAGAGTGAGCTTGAGACGTTCAGTGCAACGAGCTGAATGGGACTCCACCACCACCATGACCCCAAAAGCAGTTTAGCTATCTCCGGAAGGAAGACTGTTGCACGGGAGGCTGGCTGGGGCACCAACCCAACAGGAGCCGTATTATGGGGCAGGCCCCTACTCCGAAACACACACCTTCACAACTGGCAAGCTGTGGGATGTGGACACATGGCGAGAATCACAGGATTCTGCCTATGGGACATGCCTGCTGGATTCTGGGAGTTGTAGTCCAGAAGAAACTCATGTCCCTCACCTCGTCATGGGAGCCAAACCCAACAGCTTCCAGTGTTCTTCCTGCACTCCTTCTTTGCAAGAGACATTTAAGCGTCTGTTTAGTTTACCCCCTTCCAAACAAATTCAATATTTACATCCTGCCTTATTTTGGAAGAGCTGGTATCGTGGTGGTCATGTCCTGGGAGAAGCAGGGTCTGGCCCTCACCTCTATGTACAACCGCCTTCAAATTAGCTTCCAAAGGGGCCACATTGAAAGAGGCAGAAAGCAGAGTGGACAATTCCAATGGTCTAAAATCTAAATCAATTTGATTTCACTCAAATCCGCCCTGGAAGAAAGAGATTCATTGTATGGAAAATGCAGGCTAAATCCAAGAAAGGCATCCTGTGTCTCTCAACAGATTGTAGTGGATAGTTTGGGTATGAACCTTACCACACTCAAAAACACTCAATTGAACTCACAGTTGCGCGGAGCAATATAAAAGCCATTACACAAAGTATACCAAATGACAGAGTGTGGCAACTTTTTTGTTTGTTTTTATATTTGGTGAGAAAAGGGTCTGATCCATTTAAAAGGACACCATAGCAGCCCTTGGTGTTCACATTGGACATAGGGGTAGAAGCAACCATCACTGCCCAGGCAAGGCAAATGGAGGGCAATTGATCTCAAGATGATGGGCACATCGTAGATGGAAGAGCGGAAAAAGAAGGGAGACCAAAACCAGAGATGGAGACTCAAGCTGTGGAACCAGCAGTCAAGGTGGTCTTAAGTCACACTATGGACTTGTGTTGGGTTTTGCCCCCCCCCCCCAGTGACTTGAACTTGACTTATAACTTGGAACCCACCCACCTTCTCCCCTTTTTCTTGGGTGGGGGGGGGGAAGCTTGTTCTTAACAGGGACTCAAACTTGGCGATTATGAACAAAGATTCAGACTTGGGTCCAAAGACTTGGACTCGGATGAGGGACTTGGACCATAAACTTACCCATATCCCTGCCAAAGACAGCATCAGCTATAGCATGGTCTCTTCCCTTCCTCTGTATACTATTCCTTGGCCCAGGGTGCTACGAAAGCCAAAACAATGCCATAAACAAGCAAAATGGTCCAGAAGCACCACTGTAAAAATGCAGAAGGGTTGGGAATTGCAGGCCCTCCTCCATTTTCTGGCCATATATCTTGGCCTCCAGTGAGAGCAAATAACTGCAAATTCACAAATTGCAAATTCACAAATTTCAAATAAAAAGAAAAAGTGGCTTCAAAGAGAGAGAGAGAAAGAGAGAGAGAGAAAGAGAGAGAGAGAGAGAGAGAATAGGAGGGAATTATGGGCTTCATCACACATCTTGTATTTCCTTGCAAGCTCTCAGACCTCAATTAAAATTAATGAAGTAAATGAAAAAAATCAAATACATGACATGGCCTAAGGACAGCACTTTCCCAGAAGTGCCTCCTGCTTTGCCAAACTCCCTCCCATGTTATTAAGTGTCACTGCTGTCTTGTTCACCTCCAATATTTAAAATCCCTTTGAAGGCCCATCTGTTCATTTCTAGGGTTTGAATTGAGCTGCTTTATTGGTTATGCTCTTGAAATGTTGTGAGAGCTCTGAAATTACTTTTAGAATGACTATATTATATCTCAATGTACTCTGTGATAGGCATTATTAAGAAATTAATGTTTCCTTGTAAGGCCAAATCTAATGGGCATTCCTCACCAATGTACACCCACAGAGACAATGGGGTTTACATCAATGCTGGCTTACCACTGTGCAATTAATTTTACTCAAGTTTCTATGTTGGAGTAGCAACTGTATTTAGGCCAATCTTGCAATGTCATATTGACCATTTTAAGTTTTATATTTGTAATTTGTCCTTTTCCTTTGGTTGTACGGTATATAATCCAGAAAGGCAGCCCACATACAACTGTAAAATACCCACAGGGATTAGCTTCAAGCTTCCCTACAGGTGCTAAAAATAGTGGATAATAGAAACACTATACATAATAGCATTGTAAAAGAAAAAACATTCCCCACCCCAGAAAAGTATTTCTACATGTATTACTAGAACTGGCCACTAGAGACAGCCAGAGAACATGCTATCTATTCTTCATAGCTGGAAATACTGTGTATTAGAGATGGGCACGACTCAGCGAAATTTTCGTTTTCGGTTTTGTTTTTCATTTCGTTACGCAACTAAAATGAAAACGAAAAATTTTTCAAAACAAAACGAAAACGAAAACGAAAATGACCAATTTTGCCGTGTTTTTTGTTTTCCTTGCAGTAAATGCATTGAACTGAAAAGAATGCTAATGAGACAGCAATTTTTCATTTTCGTTTTCGTTTTTTCGTTTCGTTACGTAACAAAACGAAAATGAATTTTTTTGCAAAAAACCTCACGAAAATGGAAATGAACCGAAACGGACCCCTAAACGACCAAACGAAAAACGAAACACAATTTTTTTGAGTCGTGCCCATCTCTACTGTGTATATATTTGTATTTTTTTCTTTAAATATATTTTATATTTTCAGACTGTGAACAAGTGAAAACGCGGTTATCAATCCCATAGATATAGGTATCCTGCTGTACATAAAACAACATACTTATGCCTTTAAACCTGATTTGTTGTTGACCCCAAAACACAGCCCACTTCGTCAATGCATCATGACTCAGTTTAGATTGAGCAAGTTGCCTTCATTTCACGGATCTCCTATAATTAGGCCTTAAAACTGGACTAAACCGTTAGTTTTCAGGAATGTGAAATGGTGCTTGGAGGGGACTTACATGATATAGTGGCACAGTGTTGTTTTCGGGTAAGGAGAAGTTCAGGACGTCCTGCTGGCCGGGTTCGAGTCGTACATTAACAGACGAGGTCAACATGGATGGGCTTATGAGATAGTTGGGGCTTCCGCTATTCTTGCCCTTTTTCCTCGATCTCCGTCCAGTGTCCCGTTTGTTGTCCTTCTGGGCTGACGGCTCTTCCTGGATCACCAAAATCTTGTCATCACTCAGGTATCGAAGGAGGGAATTCTCAGAGTCTGGGCAAGAGATAAAAGGGAGAGAAAAAAATAGTGAACAGGAAGGGGCTGGGCCGAATGTCCTTAGCTCTTTGCTGGAGGCTGATAAAAAAAAAACCCGCACACAGCTTTGCGAGTATGTCAATAAAGAGCTGCAATATAATTTGACATTTTCAAGCTACAGTGGTTTGGACGAGTGTGTATCTTTAGGTCTGTAGGTGCTGCTAAGCGTTGCTGAAAGCGTTGTTCTAACAGACCTTCACTGCCTGTTGAGTGAAAGAGCTTACTTTTTAAGGAGCAAGAGGCCAGCAGGGTCTGTCAAACTGCTTTTCCTTGGCACACCAACTTTAATAAGGAGAAATATCCCGAGGGTGAGAGCCATTAAACAGTGGAACAGCTTGCTTCCCGATGTTGTGGGTCCCCCATCGCTGGAGGCTTTCAAGAAAAGATTGGACAGCCATCTGTCCAGGATGGTATGAGGTCTCCTGCCTTGGGCAGGGAGGTGGATTAGAAGACCTCTAAATTCCCTTCCAACCCTACGATGATTCTATGCACACTAATGGAAAAGCGCAGATCAGCTCTGTGATTTCTCCAGAAAAATATCTACAGACACTCATTCCCTTATGACTTGGTCAGAAAGCGTGAAAGACTGAGTTGGAAGAGCAAAGAATAACCTGAGAAAGCAGGGCTTCCCTATAGAACAGCGGTGGCAAAACCTTTGGCACTCCAGATCTTTTGGACCACAACTCCCACAGTCCTTTGTCATTGGCAATCTAGGCTCAGAATTCTGGGAGTTGTGATCCAAAACATCTGGAGTGGCGAAGGTTCGCCACCACTGCTATAGAGGTTACCTTGTACAAATGTGGAGAACAAACCACCTCACGCACATTACGATGCATATGACATGCATAGAGGAAGGTCTTATGTTGGCAAGAGAGAAATCGGTTGATTTGGCCCAGTACTGGGCGAATGACAGCCAGTTTGTTTGTTTTTTAAAAATCGTATTCATTTTAGAGTACATTTTATATGCAATAATTTTATTATTTATTTACAGTTGCAAGAAAAAAGAGGTAAACCTTTTGGAATTTCATGGGCATGAAGTTCGTGCTGGTTCGTTTTGTCATTCAAGGTACAGTAGCTCTAGTCCTCACCTCCAAACTCATTATCTTAACAAGACTCCAGGTATGCTAACAACTAACTCCAATTGGCACTTTTGAGCTCAACTCAAGGGCTCACTTACTTTTCCCACTAGCATTTTGAATGAGTGCATGCAATAAAGACATGAAAGATCAGAATTTGTTTTGTGTGTGTGTTATTATTTTAGGCACATTCTATTTGTCAAGGCACTTGATTTAGAGGAAGGTCTGATCATATTGTATGACACATGGATGCAGCACACCATGACATTCCAAAAGATTCACATACTTTTTCTTGTTGCAACTGCGTATTCTGCTTAGTTGTGTATGCTAATCTGTCAATTTAATTTGTTGGTGTCTCTGACATTAATACGGAAAGGAGTCGAACACATGACTCAGTAGAATCAACATTGACTTCTACCTGAAGAAAAATTTCGGGGTGACAGTAAATAGCCTTTTCCAAGATTTGATCATCTAATATTGCATGACAACTCTCACCATCGTTCTTAACCAATGCCTTGGCAGCTGCTCAGAGACTTAGTGGATGCTTCGGGATAGCTCCAGGGGATTTTCTGGTTGACTGGGTTGGTGATTCTGTTCAAGGCTTGACCTCACAGTGGACTTTCAAAATGGAAAGGGCTTTTGATATACCCGTCGCTTCGTGTCCCCCTCAAGTGCCGTGGAGCTTGTCGTGACTGATGGTTCACTATGAAACAGGACAGTCGGCGGTCAGAGTGTAGATGTTGTAAGCTATTAAGTGACACTATAAGTGAAACCAAGTGACTACCTCTCATTTTGCCTACTGTTTCGTCCAATTAAGGGGGCCAAACATGCCTTATGTTGTCTCCTCTTTAGAAATGCCACACCGATGTCCAGAAGTGTTATTATCTTTGACCCTTTTCTAGGTGTTGCAATGGGGTGGATGAGAACCAAAACAATGAAGCTGAATCCCAGTTCGGTGGTGGCTCTGTGGTTTGGGGTTTCCCATGTCCAGACATTGGGTAGGCTTGACGTCATGATCTGGATGGGAGAGCACCCCTTTGACGAAAGAGCTGCATGGCCTGGGGGAAACTCTGAGGTCCTTCGCCATCCGTGAGGCCCACAGTGTCTCCGTGGCTAGGAGTGCCCAGGATCACCTTCAATTGGTCCATCACCAGCTATGGTCCTTCCTGGAAAGGGACAGTCTAATCCCCCAACATTTCACACACTGGCAACTTTTCCATTAGACTACAAAGAGCAGAGACATCCCCTTGCCAACTAAGGTCAGGACAGTCAAAGCTATGGTTTTTCCAGTAGTGATGTATGGAAGTGAGAGCTGGACTATAAAGAAGGCTGATCACCGCAGAATCGATGCTTTTGAGCTGTGGTGCTGGAGGAGAGTCTTGAGAGTTCCTTAGACTGCAAGGAGATCAAACATCCATCCTGAAAGAAATCAACCCCAAATGTTCACTGGAAGGACAGATGTTGGAGCTGAGGCTCCAGTTCTTTGGCCACCTCAAGAGGAGAGAGGAGTCCTTGGAAAAGTCCCTGATGTTGGGAAAGATGGAAGGCAAAAGGAAAAGAGGATGGCAGAGAATGAGATGGTTGGATGGTGTCATTGATGCAATCAATATGGATTTGACCAAACTCTGGGAGGCAGTGGAAGATAGGAAGGCCTGGCGAGCTCTGGTCCATGGGGTCACGAAGAGTCAGACATGACTGAACGACTGAACAACAACAACAACATGAGGGTGACACATACGCTGCACCACGTCTACAAAGGGGCAACTTTCACGAATGGTGGGCATTCCAGATCCAAGAAAATTGCCAGTACATGACTTTGAAAACCTTAAACAGCTTAACAATGCCAACGCGGCTGCCTTTGTTGGTTTGGTTTTAACCTTCATAATTCTGATAATTATTTTTTGCATCCTGAAACTTATTATTTTTCCTTGCTTGGTTTTTGCTTTATCACTCTCTGTGTTGATGCTTTCGCTGTTATGTTGATCAGTGGCCCTTGGGGTATATGAATCAATGGAAGGAAGGAAGGAAGGAAGGAAGGAAGGATGGAAGGAACTGATGATAGATGGATGGATGGATGGATGGATAGATGGACAGGGAAGGAAGAAAGGAAGAAGGAAGAAGGAAGAAAGGAAGAAGGAAGGAAGGAAGGAAGGAAGGAA
This sequence comes from Phrynocephalus versicolor, assembly GCA_023846285.1. NCBI lineage: Eukaryota > Metazoa > Chordata > Lepidosauria > Squamata > Agamidae > Phrynocephalus > Phrynocephalus versicolor. The sequence continues at coordinate 1,930,242 of JAHTLZ010000288.1, forward strand.
GGAAGGAACTGATGATAGATGGATGGATGGATGGATGGATGGACAGGGAAGGAAGAAAGGAAGAAGGAAAGAAGGAAAGAAGGAAGGAAGGAAGGAGATAATGGAAGGTAGGAAGGAAGGAAGGAAGGAAGGAAGGAAGGAAAGAACAGGGAGGGAGGGAGGGAGGGAGGGAGAGAGAGTCTTAGATATTTGAGGAAGCGTTTGAGCATACTGGGTGATCCTTCTTCCGTGTCTTACTATTGAGAGCAGAGCATTACATGGAAACTCAGTGGAGGCTTCAAAACTGCAGTACTTCAGCAATGATACACTCAATTCTTGGAAGGCCTGCCTGTATTTGGGTGCCAAGTTAAAACCTGGCGGTTCACCCACACATTTCGTAATTAGAGATAATACAGCTCCAGCCTATTTTAATCTTCTCCTAATTGTTAAATTATGTCAAGTGTTTTAAAAATGCTTTAATGAATTTCCAGTCAGAAGAGAAGAGAAAAACTACAGATGATTAAACTAATAATTGAAAGTTTTTTTCCTTGCTTTTTTAAAAAAAATAAAAATAGAAAAGATGTGGAGGAAGGAGAACAACTTGTTGAATGAAAAGCCTCGGAGGCTGATCTGGATGCCAAAGGAAATCATCGTTTAGAGTTGTTGCATCCAAAACTCGGTGGGTGAGGCCAATTTTCCAGTGCGAAGAATGAGAAGCAGGAGGACAAGGAAATGAGGAACAGAGAAGAAGACGTTTATAGATACAGGAAGAGACAGAATATGAGAAATTCAATAGAAATGGAATAGAAACAAAAAGTCCTGTGTGGTGATGATCTTAGCAGCAGTGTGGTTTAATGGTCTTTGGGAAAGACAAGGGCAGATGAGTGTCATGCGAACAATTAAACCAAGAAGCGGATGCAAAGTTTGGAAAGAAAACAGAAGACTGTTAACACATTCTTGGGTTCACACACACGCAGAAGTAGAAGTGCTCACCTCTGCTACCCCTCTTAAACATATTCAGTTCTTTCGAATCTCCTACCCAGCTGTACTCTGTCGGCATAGAAACGGGCCTCAAATCACCTGGCGAGAGAGAGGGGGACAAAACACAAAAGAGGAAACCAATTAACATTTTGGCACTCATTAACAAGAAGAGTAACGTGGCCGTTGTAAGGTCTCCGTGCATGGTGAGGTAATAAGGAAAAAATGGCAATTTGGCATTACCAGCAAGAGGTTGTGATTTTTCAGAACGCCTTGGTACCATGGCATAGGATGAGAAGCAAAGATCATCTGTTTGGCTCTCAATTCACAAGTACAGATGGGCACGAATGGTGGCTCAGCAGTTCCACCTGGTTTGGTTCAGGTGTTCTGCGGGTGCCGAACACATCACTCACTCCCTGCCCCCTTCTGGGTGGTCGCCCGCTCACTGGCAGCCATGCACTCAATCGCCCCATCGGATGACGAGGTGGGACACAGCAGACGGTGCCATTGTCTTGGAGTGGGCAATTGTGCGGAGGAGAGAGGCGGGCTGCTGCCAGTGAGCGGGTGACCACCAGGAAGTGTGTGACATCCACGGAACACCTGTGTGGGCACCATGCTGACCCAAGCCAAACCACCAAAGCTTTCTGTTCTGGTCGGAAGGTCAACCACAGAACCTGAGATAAAGGCACTCAACCTGTTCTGCAGGTAGACATTCTAGCTTGGGGGCGGAGTGGTTAAATGCCTGTCCTGCAGGTAAAACTGGGCTCACCACCTGGGGTTCAATCCCAGGTAGCAGCCAGCTCAAGGTTCACCCAGCCTTGCTGGGTGTGTGTGTGCAATGTGTAGCTTGCACACTGTAATTAAAAATTGTAAACCGCCCAGAGACTACTTGAAGTGGTATGGGGCGGTATATAAGCAGAACACTTTGCTTTGCTTTTGCTTTTGTTTCATTCTTGGGCATGGGAATGAGAAATGGCAGGCATCACCTGTACAACACTGGGAGCTTTGCTGCCAGACGACGCCTCTCGTTTGCAGTATGGTTTTTGTGCAAATTTCAACAAGAGGTCAAATGCAGAAATTTGCAATCGCAAGTGCCTTAAAATGCCTTCGTCTCCATTTAAGAATGTCTGCTCACCCCGCCCGATCTTCTAAATTCTTGTGATTGTGGGTGGCCACTCCTCTGGGAAGGTTGAGTGGCTTCTTCCAGAACCTGAGCCTTTTTAGCTATGGGCCCTTTCTTATGGAATAGGTTGCTCCGGGCGATACACCAAGCCCTATCCTGGTATGTTTTCAAGAGGTGACTAAAGGCCAAAGTATTAAAGGAAGCATTCAATGGCATCCATCCCTGAGTTGACAGCAGGAATTAGTTTTCTCCCATCCTACCACTATATATATATATATATATATATATAATTTATTTATTTATATTGTGAATATTATTTTGAATATTATACAGTCAAATCTAAGTTTCGTGACTTAGCTGTAGTGTGACTGTTTCTTTTTCATACCACTGGGGATTGTGCGGGTAGATATATTTAAATACAGTTTTTTTTAAAAAAATAATAATAATGAATTCTTGTCCTCTGTAGCTTTAAAATCTGACTTGAGCATTTATTTTGTTGAACAAATATGATTGCTTAATTCTTTTGAAATATATGTATACTTACTAGTTTTAGGTTTTAAATATTGTCTGTTAAATTGTTGTAAGCTGCCTCACGTCCTTTCAAGGAGAAAGGCGGAGTAAAGGTATTTTAAACAAACAAACAAATTTCTGCCTCTTGTTAACCCTGAGTAGATAGATACTCAACTTGTTCTGATAGATAGATAGATAGATAGATAGATAGATAGATAGATAGATAGATAGATAGATAGATAGATAGATAGATAGATAGATA
>JAHTLZ010000288.1:1962581-1981976 GCA_023846285.1 Phrynocephalus versicolor
ATAATAATAATAATAATAATAATAATAATAATAATAATAATAATAATCACCCTCCTCACCTGCTTTGGAAGTTACACACTGGCATTTGAATTGGAGGGGGGGGGTGAGAATGTGAAAGGAATAGAAAACAAACACCAGCTAAATCTCGTACATTCAGATGTGTGGTGGAAAGCATGCCTGCTCATTTCTATGACACAAGCAATTTCCAGAACGACTCCTACATCTGAAGACGATAATATGTCACTTCTAATTTCTGCTTCCCGGCAATTATCTTTCCCTTTCAATGGCTCTCTTCCTCCCTCCAGGCTTCCCTTCAAGCTTAACCACAACTGTGCTACTACCCTGTTCTTTCCTTCCTTCAACTGTCACGTAAAACGGCATACAGTACTTTTATTTGAATGCCTACATTTTCCCAGGGAAAATCTGCTCTAACTGCTCTACAGGGCAGCTTAAAGCTTTGTATATAATTAAGTATAAATAATAAAGATGTATACGTGCAAACTAGTGTTGTTTTTTGAGAGTTTGTGTGCGTAGGAGAAATAGCTTCAAGAAAAAAAAACTTTGAATATATGGGAGGATGGATAACAGAGGGCAAGAGACAGATGTTAGCATAGGGATCATAAGACATTACAGCAACACATTCAATCTGGCATGAGAAGATGGGAAGTTTCTTGAGTTAAAACCTCCCACTCAAATGGATCCAGTGACCGTCCTATTTTCCCAGCTATAAGACGCCCCCATATTTAAGATGACCCCCCCACACACACTTTTCCAACCCAAAATTACAGTTTTGCAACCACACAGTTCTTGCCTCAGCTTACTTCTGTGTATAAGATAGCCCTCAAATTTTAGTCTAACAAATTTAGGCAAAAATATTATCTTATGCATCAAAAAATGCTGCACGAAGAGAATATCTATGGGGTGTCCTCCCCTTCGTCCTTATCTAAGGTCTCCTTTCTCTCTGTTTTGAGCAGTGTGGAAATGTTCCCACTGCACCAAGAATAAGAAGGAAGAAACAGAATGGAAGAGCTCTGTTAATAGCTAAGTGGCCAGTTACAAAAGGCGCTGAGAAGACATTATGAGTCTTCGAATTTACAGTTAGTGCATTTCCTCATACGGATGGAGACTTAATTAGCGATGCTGCTCTTGGACTCTTAGAGCCAATGTTGAGTAGGAGCCTTTGATGTGTTTTTCTTTTTCTTCTTCTTTTCCCCCCTACAGACCATTCCTACCTACCGAAGTAAGCATTTGTGTTAAACTAATTCGAGATCGGCGCATTGAATGATTCCTTAATGAAAAGGGCAGAACCTTTTTAGGGGCCAAGTTAACATTGCTCAGTCAAAAATGAAGTTAAACTAAGAAATTCCAAGTACAAATGCCAACTACAGTGGTACCTCGGATAACAACTGCCCCAGATAATTAATAATTCGGATATAGGACTGTCTCTGATAACGAATTTTCCCGATGGGCTGCCTTGGATAACGAATCGCAATTTCTAGGTATAGGTCTGCTTCGGATAACAAATTTTCTCTATGGGCTGCCTTGGATAATGAATTTTCCTATGGGCTGCCTCGGATAACAAATTTTCCCTATGGACTGCCTCGGATAACGAATTTCCAGCATGTATCAGTAAAAAAGAGTTATCCTGGGTGGCACTGCATCTGTACCTTTAAAGTGCACTTGATAAAGAGTTTTGAGCAAAAAATAAGGTGTCTGTGCCTTTTTCCTAGGCTCCAGAATATGATTAAACAGTTTCCCATTCATTCCTATGGGAAAACGCGTTTTGGATAACAACGTGTTTCGGATAACGACTAACCTCGGAGAATGAATTACCGTCGTTATCCGAGGTACCACTGTACGTTGGCATCCAAGTCCCCATATCATCCTGCCACAGTTCAAGATTTTCAGATGCCTACCCACATTTGCTTTTACTTTTCTTGTTTCCATATTTTAAAAAGTTGGATTCAGAAAGATCTGTGTCATGTATGCTATGTTTCGTAGACTAAGACAAATTGCACACACACCAAGCATACATTATAAAAAAATAAACGCAGCTAAGAAAACAGACATTTGAGAAAACAATTACTGTACAAATATCCTTCGTTCCATGGGAACAAATAGAGAAGTGCCTACGCTGGAAAGAATCTGCAGAAAAGTTGTAGATTCTGGGGCAGCAAAGCCCATAAAATATGCATAAATTTCTATGTGTGCATTTTTTTTAAAAAATGTCATAACTAGATATAAAACCACAGCAGGATCATAGAAACATATCAAAGGCAGAATTTCATATCCTTACTTTTGGGGGAAATCAGTGCTCTCCTGGATACCATAATTGAGGAATGGGGAAAGATCATGTATCCTACAAGATATGGGATTTCCAGATTTCTTAGAGGAGACACCCCACAATGCCTCATTTTATGAGTTCTCCCTGATTGACACACATGTGACAACACACCAGAATGTGGCACACCTTGGATAATTGGTCTGAACTAGAATATGATGATGAGACTTAGCTAAGCCTTGCTCTACAAATGGAATCGGAAGGCTTTCTGTTTCTACCCCAGTGCCAGCAAGGAGTTTTCATTCTGGACAGGAAGCTCGATGGAGCTGGGTCTGGTTGAGACTCAAAACCTTACTTTTAAGCTCCCCCTCCTATCCCCAGCTGAGCCACATTTTGTTATCTTTCATGTGATTCTCAGTCATCCAGGTGAGTTTTTCTGGAAGTTGAGTCATGGCTACTGGACTTCTTTTTCTTGAGAGATAGAAATGTTTCATTGCTCATCCAAACAGCTTCATCAGTCTGAAGAAAGCTAGTGCGAATCCTTCATCTTACAGTCCACTTTGACCTCTTGTCGCCCTGGTCTTAAATAGGCTCATAAGATGAACAATGGCCTCAAGAGGCTTGTTAAGTAGACAATACTATCCATATCATTAAGGTGAACAATGGCCTAAGGCACTGGAACCCATAAAGTATGGGTCATTATCTATGGCCTTGGTGGTGAAGGCTTTTTGATTTGTCTGGGTATTGTTGAAAGCACAGCCTGATAAGTAGCAGATAGAGTGTGCCTGAGGCCCCCACCTCTGTTGAGAGAGGGGGTTTCAATGTTCACATGAATGGCTTCCCTGATCCCTCTCTCAAACCACCTATCTTCTCTGTCTAATATGTGTCCATCCTCATCTTTGAATGAGTGCCCTTTGTCCTTCAAATGGAGGTGTACTGCTGATTCTGTCACAAATTTGTCTGTCATGGTGAACTCCCAGAACAGGAGACTGTGGGATTTGTAGTCAAGGAAATCTGAAAACCCCATTTCTAGGCCTACTGTTTTGCTCTGGGTGCTGGTGGCTCTCTAGGGCTCTGGCGGACAGAAGTATTTCCCATATTCGCTACCTGAAGAGTTTAACCAGGGATAATGGGGGGTTGAAACTAGGTCTTTTTGGAGTAAAACAGTATGTGTCCTGCCACCAAGCTGTGGCCTTTACCTTACGGGGCAAGATCAAAGTCTGCTTCAGGCCATTTGTTCATGAAGCTCATAATTGTCCATCTTGGCTGGAAATGCCTTTCCCAGCAACTGCTATGAGTTCTACTTAGCTGGAGATTAAAGGGACTGAAGATTCCACACTGCAAAGCTATGATTCGATCGCTAAATGATGGTCCCTTCCTTCAGTTCGGGTAGTGCTGGTCGGCTAAAACCACACAAGGAAAACATGACCCTCAAATGACAATGACAATGACATGGCAAGCGTCTTTGACAGTGGGTTGGGTCCAAACCTAGCTATTTGTAGAGCAGGCCATGAAGTGAAGGGATTGATAGATGAAGACTCAGGAGAGCTCGCTTCAAATCTCCATTTGACTACGGAGACTCATGGGGCAGGAGGAAGTGGTAAAATCACTCCTTTAATATGTTGTTTACCCTGAAATTCATATTACAGATAGAACTCTGTCCAGAGCTGATGGATCATAAGCCACTCAAAGTGAAATTAGTAGGACTAGTTACTCTGTAGTATTCCATGAGTCTACTCTAAACATGACTAGGTTTGAATCCAGCCCAGTGTGCTAAATCTTTCCAGAAAGGCTTTGTCCTCAGACAGAACTGAGGCATCAGTTCTTTTAGCATTGGGTCAAGTCAAGATATTTCCACTTTGCACAGAAAAACCAAAGTAACCTGCAAAATACTTAAATCTAAATCCAGTTGCTGGCCCCATCTGGCTGCAAGGAGACATCTTGAAATAATGGGATTTATATTGTTTGCTATTCATCAGTTGAATTAATGGGTCTGCTCTGTGTGGGATGAGTAATTGGATTTAGTTCATAGATATTTTTCGTTTTAGAAAATATTTATCTAAAGACGCAATTGTAGTCCATGAAAGCTCACAGTGAAACCAATTTGTTAGTCTTTAAGGCGCAACAACACTTTTCACTTTTATTTTGATGTTTTAATGTTTGATTTGATCTTGCTGGACAAATATTTTAGACAAAACCACAGTGAAACCTTCATCCACGAATGGTGACTCTAAACCAGTGGTTCCCAACCTGGGGGTCGAATGACCATTTCACAGGGGGCGCCATGAAGAAAAAGGCACCAATGGCTTGGGTCTGGAGGAAGAGGGCGAGGAAGGGGGAAAGACTGAGTTACAGCTTGATAGGTTGGAGGGGATGTCAGTCAATGATACCAGAGGCTGCGATTGGCTGAGGGTGCCTGTAGAAGGAAGTTCTCTAGGGCACCTGTGGCAGTGGCCTGCCAAAGGGGGCTTATGGCCTCTTCCAAGCAGGGCAAGGGGTCACCACAAAATGAGGAACTGCATTAAAGGGTCGCGGCATTAGGAAGGTTGGGAACCACTGCTCTAAATGAACATTGCCATAGAAGGAATATGTTGCAATACGGTCTTGGCGAGGGTGAGCAGTAGCTGGAAACAAACATGGCCATAGTTAACGGTGTGAAAGGTACTCACCACAGTTTGATGGTTGACCTGGATCACTTCATCTCCTGCATGGATCTTCTTACACTGGTCTGCTGGAGACTGAAGTCAAGAGAAAGGATGGAGAAAATAACTTGACAACATGAAGGAGCCAAGGTGCTATTCAGGTTTTGTTACTGTATTATTAAACATCTATACCAGGGTTCCGTAAACAACACCACTCTATCAGAACACTAGGGTAATCTTGTGTTATTCATCAAGAACCAACCATCTTCTTGGCTGGTATTATCAGTCAGGAGAAAAATTAAGTTTCCATTACCCATTGGCTATTACATTCGTTACACCAATTTCACAGCATAGGAAGTGCTGCATAAAAATGATGCAGAAGGAACGATTGCGCAACGGTTTAGAAAATGTCAAGCTGAGGTCACTGGTGGATAATCCAAAAAAACTTCCTCACTAGCTGGAGAGGAGAACTTTGGAGTTACTACCAACTCTGTTAGTGGCTAGTGGGACCCATGTAGTGGTGGACTTACATTTCGGGGACATGAAGCTTGAACTGTTATGGGGACCCCTTCCCAACCAGCAATGAAGTCTGGTCTGTCTCTCCATCCATCCATCCATCCATCTAATGTTCTACAAGAGCAGCTAACTCTTTATATTTGTAGACATAGGGCCTTCTCGGCAGCTGCCCCCAAGCTATGGAATGCCCTCCCAAGTGAGATCCGCCTGGCGCCAACATTGATGACATTTTGGTGCCAGGTAAAAACCTTCCTGTTCCAGAAGTTTTTTAATTGATACAATATAGACTGTGGGTCCTCTGATGGCATTTTTAGTGTAATGGTTTTAGTGTAAGGTTTTTATTATTGTTTTAATTATTTATTGATATTTGATGTTTTAACTGTTTTAATTCTTTTGATTGTAAGCCGCCCAGAGACCTTTGGGTAGTGGGTGGCATATAAGTTGTAAAAATAAATAAATAAATAAAATAAAATATTTAGAAGGAAAGTTTCAAACCCTTATATGATATATGAGTAAGGTCCTTTGGAGAACTTATGGTAAAGTTCCTTCTAGACTTGGAAAAGGCCACTGCTGGACTGATCTGTCTTAAGGTCAAACTTGCTTATTCTTATAGGTTTCTATTAACCCAGAATACTCTCTGCTGAGTAATTGCAGAGGGCTTGTTCTATAAAATAACTGAATGCCCTGAGATAGGCCTTCACATGTTTAGGCCCCCCAGCCCCCAGCTAGCATGGTCAGCAGTAAAGGATGCTGAAAACATGCTGCTCCAAATAGTTACAAGTAGAGATGGGCACGACTCAGCGAAATTTTCGTTTCCGTTTTTGTTTTTTCATTTTCGTTAGGTAACGAAACGAAAATGAAAATTTTTCAAAAAAGAAAACGGAAACGGAAACGAAACAAAAAATTTTGCCGTGTTTTTTGTTTTCATTGCGGCAAGCATATTGAACTGAAAAGAATGCTAACAAAACAGAAATTTTTCATTTTCGTTTTCGTTTTTCATCTTCATTAGGTAACGAAATGAAAATGAAAAATTTGCGGAAAAACCCAAAGAAAACGAAAATGAACCGAAACGGACCCCTCAACGAAAAACGAAAAGACTTTTTTTTGAGCCATGCCCATCTCTAGTTACAAGATAAGTCTGCCTCTCTTTGCTTTAAACCATCTGATAAGACAAGCTACGTGGCAAGAACCTTTTTCACTTAGAATCAGCCTCCCAGCAGCTGCCGAGGAGATGCGCTGTTTCAAAGCTATATGAATGTTCTTGAAATATTAAGGGTTTTATAAAGGTAAGCATTCATTCCGTTTCATTACACTGGTTCGCCAACCTTCTCTTATCAACTGATGGCACAGCTTTCAACAGAGAAAGGCACAAACTGACCATGCAGAAAATGCCCAGAGGTGCTGGCAGAAATATGAATGGGGGCAGGTCACAATGAAATGTTCAATAAGAACTTTCAATATTTCTTCATAAATTCCACGTCCTCTTGTGCACAGATTTCCTCCCCTCCCCCTCATTAGAATTATGAAATGTAGGCACTTTCATAAATCCCTTGATCACTTTGTAAAATAAACATTCCAACCCACACATACCCTGCTTCTGGTCTCATGTTGGCACCAAAGTGACACCCTTTTATTACTGTTCATCAAGCATGGCCTATTTATATGTAACAATCTGATCTATACTCCTCCGTTATCCCAAAACTGGGATACAAGGCAACTCGCATGAGTAAAAAGAGCTACAGACAAAATCATTAACATATGTTACAAAATAATTAAACAGGCGGTAATGTTAAAATACAACCCTGCTGAAAGCAATGTGAAAGCATATTTTTAAAAAGATAAAGCAATTGCCTAATTAAAGCCTCATCAGGCAGTAACTTGCCAAAGAGAGAGCAGAAGGAATTCAACCGCTTGGGAGCAACCATCAAGAAGGCCTTGTTTTAGTCAAGGGAACACCTACAGGTGAGCAGCCGCTCGTGTACAGAGTTTCCATTTGCAACCAGGTCTCTTGACTGCATTGAACGGCTACAAATGAGCAGTTAGTTGCAAGTAGGGCTTTCTTTCCAGGTAGGTAATCAAAATAGCAAGTTGAATAAAAGCATGCAAATAGAGCTAAGAAGCAAAGGGGCTATTACGTGGAACACAACAGAAGTACAGTACCATTCCTGTTTCAAAGAGGGTTACAATTTGGGGGCCATGCAGCTTGAGCTGTTATGGTTACCTCTTCACAACTAGCAATGAGGCCTGGGCTATTCATCCATCCATCCATCTATCTATCTATCTATCTATCTATCTATCTATCTATCTATCTATCTATCTATCTATCTATCTATCTATCTATCTATCTATCTATCTATCTATCTATCTATCTATCTATATCTATCTATCTATCTATCTATCTATCTATCTATCCCTGCATTTATTTATTTTAATGTGTATCCTGCACAATTAAATTGTAAACTGCCTAGAGAGTGCTTAAGCACTATGGGGTGGTATATAAGCAGAACCCACTCTGCTTTGCTTTTATTTTATTTTTGCTATCTAATGTCTTTACCGCTACTCTGGGCAGTTTTCAGCAATAAAGATAAACAAGCAAAAGACATCCGAATCCTGCCCGAGCTGTGCATGTAAAATAAAGAAGTGTAATACAAAAGGGCGTCAGCTCTAAACATCAAGATGGCGGCAATGGAGCCAATGAAAATTAAAATCATCAAAACAAGACTGAATGGCTAAACAATCATGGCAGGAGGAGATCCTGAAAGACCTCCCTGAAAAGCAAAGTGGCCTCTGTTTTCTTCTTCAGTAAGGTTGTTCCACATCAGATAACTACGATTACAAAAACAACAACATAGACTAATACTGCTTCTGGGGCTCTTCTCAGCTCTGGGGCTCAGAAGCGTAAGTTTCATTGGTTTTACAGTAGTACCACCACCAAACCCATGTATGTGCCATGCTTCAGTCACCAGGAGTGGGCATGCGCAAAGTCACCCTTCCTCTCCCCCCCCCCCACCGCCACAACACAATCCATAAAAGTCTTAGGCAATGCATTTCATCTTTCCTTCCTGCTCCATATGTGCTCCCCCACCCCCACCTCCCATTCTCTTGACTCTCCCCAAGCTTCTCCCCCTCTTATCTTTTTTTTTTCAATTATATCTACACTGGGGTCAATTATTCCTTCAAAAGAGAAGCCAAATCAATTGGTTGAAGTGGCAGGAATGGCGTGCCTTTGATGTGGCTTGCATTTCGCTCCACATTCTGAGCAGAAACAAAACTGCCTCTACAAGCTGCCCTATTTCCCAAACAGCGGCCCACAAAGAAGGTGTGTGTGTGTGTGTGTGTGTGTGTGTGTGTGTGTGTGTGTGTGTGTGTGTGTGCTTCCTCTATTTCCCCCTCTACTCATACTTTTGTATTCTGTTGTCTCCAGTCCACTGTGGATTAGTGGATCTGGAGGACGCTATGCAATGCCTTCAAACGCCAGAAGGGTGTGACTAAAGAAGACTCTTGAAGAAATGGAGAGTACTACACTGCACTTGTAAAAAGACAGAACAAAAACCAAAGGAAAGAAAGAAAGAAAGAAAGAAAGAAAGAAAGAAAGAAAGAAAGAAAGAAAGAAAGAAAGAAAGAAAGAAAGAAAGAAGGAAGGAAGGAAGGAAAAAGAAAGAAAGAAAGAAAGAATGAAGGAAGGAAGAAAAAAGAAAGAAAGAAAGAAAGAAAGAAAGAAAGAAAGAAGGAAGGAAGGAAGGAAGGAAAATGGAAGAAAGACAGAGTACATGCTGGTGCCTAACAAAATGTAAGCCTTTATGTATAGTGCTCAGTCAAGCTTCAAAGCCCAACTACCAGAACGACGTCAAATTCAAGACCCGGCTTCTAGTCAGAAGCAACCAGGAACACCATCTATAATGTTTAACTGTCCAGTCTAACAGAAGGACCTCCGCTTGGGATGGATGTTTTGTATGTTTCCATTTTGTGGCCTAAAGCAACTGTAATAATCAGCTTTGAAGGAGAGGGGGAGGGAAGGAAGACTGTAAAGAAAATAGCATCTCTTTACATGAAGGAAGTGTGATAATTTATTGAGGAATGCAGGAAGGGTCAAACTGGGCAACTGATATCTATCTATCTATCTATCTATCTATCTATCTATCTATCTATCTATCTATCTATCTATCTATCTATCTATCTATCTATCTATCTATCTATCTATCTATCTATCTATCATCTATCTATCTATCTATCTAATCTGTTTCCCTTCTGGTAATTATATATTTAGATTTTTATGCAGAGCCATTTTAATCCCGGACTCCTTCATTGAGGAACACTGGGTCTGATCAAGACACAGTCATTTTGAGAACAGAACCATTGGAATCAATGGGGTTTTATTACTTACCACTACTTAAGTCACATTAGTTTGAACCTGTCTAATATGACAAGGTCCAACTCATGCTGCTTTACTGAAGCGACTAAGTTTATTTATGTATGTATGTATGTTATTTCTATATAGCTTGTGAGATGCAGCCTGGGAACAATTAATCAATTCCTACACTAAAACTGGCATTTCCTGTCCATGATTTGAATAACCGAAAATAAAAAAATTGCCACAAACAATTTTCTTGCTCATATTTTGGGAAATCCTGCCTGGAATTGCCAATCTTTTCCAAAGTGCTTTCAGTTTCTGCAAGCTTTCAGAAAATACTATGGGAAACTTCCTGGAGATCAACCAGATCTCCTGCAGGAAGATTCCCAACCCCTGGGTAGAGATGTCCAGGACACGCACATTGTGTGTGTGTGTGTATGTGTGTGTGTATGTGTGTGTGTTTGTGTGTGTGTGTGTGTGTGTGAGAGAGAGAGAGAGAGAGACAGAGACAGAGACAGAGAGAGAAACAGAGAGACAGAGATAGATAGAGAGTAGAGATGGGCACGAAATGAACAATTTTTCGTTTCCATTTTCGTTTTTTCGTTTCATAACATAACGAAACGACAAACGAATTTTGTCTCTAAAAATGAAATGAAACGAACAGAAACACCGGAAATTTTGTCGTGCATTTCGTCTCCGTTACTGCAATATGAGTCAATTGCTTAAAATCCTAAAAAAAAAAATCACAAAAATTTGAAATAAATGGTAACAAAATGGTAACGAAACGAACGAAAACAAAAATGATCTTTTTGCAAAAATTCATGAAAAATGGAAACGAACCGAAACGGACCCTCCAAACGACAAATGACAAACGAAATGCCATTTTTTTTATTCATGCCCATCTCTAATAGAGAGTGTCAGAGAGAGAGAATGTGTCCGAGAGAGAGACAAAGAGAGAGAGAGAGAGAGAGAGAGAGAGAGAGAGAGAGAGAGAGAGAGATCTGATGTATCTACTACTATGTCATGTTCAGGAATGACCTCCTTGTGTCTTTGAGATACTTGTACTACCCTTCCCATAAGCCTCAACCAGCATTGCCCATGGTAAAGAACTATGGAAGCTGCATTATTGCCCTGTCTTGATTTTTTCTATCCCCTTTCCTCTCACTGTATGCAGATAGCTCCCCATTAAAAACTCCATCTCTGACACGGCTGTGCTTCTTTCCAGTCTGTCTCCCTTCTTTCTCATTACAGATTTATGGTCTCTTATAGCATTAAAATATAATGAAGAGAATCCGAGTGTGCTGCCGGCATATTTTTACTTTATATGCTCATGTCACTGGAGATTCTTTTCTTTAAAAACCAAACCCATAAAAGCTATTTTTAATCCAGACTTTGTAAAATGTGCATCTTTTGAGGATTTCTCCCTCATTTTTATACTCTGCAAACACACCATGGACAAGTACTCTAGTTGTCTGTGGCTGAGAGGACAGCTTCCATTATCCTTGTGTTTAACTGATAAAACCCACTTTTTTAGAGGTGTAATATGTGGAATGGCCTTGTTTTCATCGTCACAAAGGCCCTCTTGGATATTAGATTGAGAGTCTCTCTAGATGTATTCTCAAAGGCGTTTATGCCTGGGATCTGATCCTTTCAAGGAAATGTAGCAGAGCACACCCAGGATTCTTCAGGATACCGTCCATGAAGGTGGTCGCAACTGGGACCTCACCAAATCTGGCCCTTCTTGCAAAAAGTTTGGACACTCCTGGGTTAGATAGTGGTTCTGTGCTGCTCTATCCACCCCCTCCTGTTTACCAATGCCCACTCCTCAAATTTTGGCTGTCTAGATCCCACTTGAAATTCACCTGAGTTTATTACCATGTTGTTTCTGCAACTTTCAAAGGTAATGGGCTTTAAATGGGTATATCATTTTGGTATATTAATTTTATTCCACAATGTAACAAATCTTCTCAAAACTCCTTATCCTTGAGCCAAAAAGGGTGTCCTAACACATCAAGACACCCCATTTAAAACAGGTTCACCACTGTTGTTGTTCCTGCATGAGAGCATAAGTAATCTCAAAAACAGTCCAGCACTCATCTTCCCATCCATAGGAGCATTATGTGTGTTTTGGGGTAAAGGAATGTATTTTCTATTACAAATTTAATTTTGCACTAAAACCTTGTGTCTTGCCTGCATTACAAGTCTTTTGTCTGAAACACATTATTTTGCTCAAACGAAAAAGGTCAAAATTTGTGTTGAGGGAAATTGTACACCCAAAGGCAATTATAACTACCCTAGAACTGCCGTCAAGTCCAGCTACTCCCAAGGAGACACAGCAGGGAACTGAACCCTTGACCTCTGGCCCCACAGTCAGAGAACAAACACACTGAGCTATCCCAGGGAGTTTGTCCTCTCTTGATGTTTCTCACACAGGAGTTTGCACAACCACCTGCACACTTCCCTTCCCCAGCGAGAGGAACTGGGGCGACCACACCTACTACCAGCCAACTCCCTAGGCCTGGACATTTGCATGATGGCCCATGTATCCCAAACAATTTCTATAGGATCCTGTTGGACATTTTAAATACAGAATGACAACTATTACCCCAAACCCACTTCTAGGACTTTTTCTGAAGAAAGGGTTGAAGTTTGAGAAATGCACAAAAGCTCTCGTAATCCCAGCCAGTGGGGTGGGGTGGGGGGGTCCTTTATTTGTTTTTCATCCAGCAGTATTATTTCCAGCTGTCTGGAATTGCTGCTGATGTTCCTGTTACATGCTATTAAGACGTTTCTGGTTGATGACCAGTCTATGAATTTATGATCTCCACAGGTCTCGCAAACTCAAAGAATCATTTATTAAAGCAAAACCTTTGCCATGTCTGGTCTTCTTCTCTTCCTACTATCTTCATCTTTTCCTGGCATTGTTGCCTCTTCCAGTAAGTCTTGTCTTCTCATGATATATGACGTATCCCCCCCCACCCCAAGACTACCATTTTTTGACTGAAAACAAGCTCCTGGGGATTTGGAGGTAGTGGCATATGTTGAAGAAGAATTCTCAATGTTTGGCAGGGGGGCACTCTGGTGAATGGAACAGTTCTAAGTAGGAAGGGTGTAACAGGCTGCTGAATTCCTAATCCCAAACAAATGGTTCCTAATTGCTGAATGCCCAGTGCTATCCTGTCCTTGACTCTACTCTTGTACATAATCCATAACCATGGTTTATTATTATAACTGAAGGCAGCCTCTGCAGTCATGGCAGAGGAGGAGGAGGAGGAGGAGGAGGAGGAAGGAGGAGGAGGAGGAGGAAGAAGAGGGAGAAGGAGAAGAAGAACAAAAACAACAATGAAGAAGAACAAGGAGGAAGAGGAGGAGGAGAACTAGAAGAAGAAGAAGAACAAGAAGAAGAAGAAGAAGAACAAGAAGAAGAAGAAGAAGAACAAGAAGAAGAACAAGAAGAAGAAGAACAAGAACAAGAAGAACAAGAACAAGAACAAGGAGGAGGAGGAGGAGGAGGATGTCAGAACGGCACAGCTGGACCTGCTGGATCGTCAAGGGCAGCTACTGTCAAAGGATGGTAGTCTAGAATTGAACTACCACTGAGCTAGAAGGAAGAGGCTGGGGGGGGGGGAGAGAGAGACTCTGTTTTTCAAAATAAGGAAACCTTCACCAGATAGCCTGAGTGATAAAATTTATACTGGTTGCAAGCAATATTTGGCTTCTCTCAGCCTGGGGTTTGCTCCCTTGGTAAAAGAGTCGAGGCCCTTGGTGCAGAGTGTCCACAGCCCTGCAACCCACAGTCAATGCACAGCGTTTTAAAATCCATCAACATTAGAGTCCATTAGAGTCCATCAGCGCTGAGCTTCCCTGAAGCTGGCTGATGGGGGGTGAGGAGAGGGGGGGGCTGCCCTTCCATTAGAGCAGAAAACCACTGCATTGTGCCCTTAAGAAGTCAAAGCATTCTGGAGCTTGACTTTTCACTTGGTCAGTTCCCTTTAGGGGGAGAAAGTGCTGGCTACCTTTACACTGTCTCTGCTTGGCTTATTTAAACACTGAGCAAACATGGGCAAAAAATGCACCCTGTTTTAAAAAACAACACTTGTTTCCCCCCACCCCCAAAAGCAAACAGCATGCGGTGTGTTCATTTCTGGTTTCTCCTCATTTAGCGCCAAATGTAATCCCCTCCATCCCCCACCCCACCACCTCCCACCCCGCCCTGCACACACCTACTCTTCTGCTGGTTATCCTGCAACTGCTAAATCAGCCTTTGAGTCCCTAGCTTAACACACTTCTGAACACTTATACAATATTTGGGAGCCTTCCTTTTTTCAAACACTGCATCTGCATTCATTTAATCCCTGCTCAATCCCTCAAAATGGAAAAGGAAAATTAAAAACTCTGCTGATTGGCTTGTGTCCAGCAAAAAAACCTACCCATAAAGTATGGGGCGTTGGTCTTGGTGGTGAAGGTGTGAAGTGTTGTTGATTTGTCTAGGCATTGTTGAAATCACAGCCTGATAAGTGGCAGTGAAAAACCCCTCTCTCGACAGGTGTGTGTGGGGTCTCAGGCACAGTCTCTCTGCCACTCATTAGGCTGTGATTTCAACACAGGATGCAACTGTTTTCATCTGCTCTCCAGCTTCCTGAAAGTCCCTTTAAAGTTTCACAAATGTTGAAATGGGGCTGCGTCCTGGAGGGTATAATTGGCACGGGTGGCAGGAGAACAAATAACTTCCACTAAATGCACTTTTCCATCTCCAGCTAGCACTTCTGTCGCTGAATCCATAATTATATATGACTATTTTATAAGCCCATTTAATTTCCCAGGCCCAAATATGCTTAATTAAGCCAGAGGCTTTGAAATGGAACATGATAACAATCAAAATGAGATTATATATTGGAAGTGGGAAAGGGGAGGAGAAGTATTGAGCTGAGGTTACTCCAGTGACTTCTCAATTTAAAAAGAGTTTTAAGAATCTACTAAGGTCAATAAAGGACTGGTCGAATGAAACCAAACCTGGTGTTACGAAAAGCACACACTTTTCTCATAAAACATCCTTTGCTTCTCCTGAGCATGATGCTTCTCAGGGTCCACTGCAGTTATTCTTTCAGCTCTACAATACTCAGCGGACATTCTGAATGGGGATTTGGGGAATTGTAGTCATCTCACTTTTGCAGAAGGACTTTGGCCTTTTCCTTTTCTGGACCCCACTTCCCAGATTCCCCCAGGAAGAATATCCAATAGTCCTGCCGACTGGCTGAGAGATTATAGGAATGAGAGTCTGAAAAGGAAACTTTTGGAGTCTCGTGGCACAGTGGTTAAGCTGCAGTACTGCAGTCAAGACTCTGCTCACAACCAGAGCTAGATTCCCAACAGGCTCAGGTAGCTGGTTCTAGATTGATGCAGACTTCCATTCCTCTGAATTCAATGAATTTCATCTCTCTCTGTGTGTGTGTGTGTGTGTGTGCGCGCGTGCGCATGCGCACGCGTGCACTTGTGCAATGCATAGCCCACGTAATTAAATTATAAACCACCCAGAGAATGCTTTAAGTGCTTTGGGGCAGCATATAAGCAGCACAGTTTGCTTTGCTTTTTAAGAAACTTTTCTCAGCTCTGCTAGGTTGGTATCGCACATCTGGCCCAGGGCTTAGGGAATGTTGGGGTGGGTGGGAGTCAAACACACAGATGCACACAGCTAATATTTTGAGGTGGGAGCTCTGAGTACTGCAATAAAAATACTTTTTTTCAAGTTCTGATCTGCGTCTGTTAAGAGTGGTGTGTGCCAGCTGAAAGTTTGCCCAGGATCATGGCTGGCATGCCCAGACAATGGAGGGGAAAATCCTTGAATTGTTAAAATATGTAATGATGAGGGTGATAAATCACAATTTGATGGCTTAACGTAGATTTTCATGGTCCGAGACTGCACTCAGTTCTGAAATGGAATATTATGAATCATGAACTAAGCTTCAAGATGGAGGTAGGTTTTCATCTCCACCACAGAGGGTTCGATCCCACTAGCCTTCAGCACTGAACCGACCCCCACCCCACCCCCGGTTCCGCCATGATATGCCTTCCTAGGGTATCACTCTCTCCTTCTGTATTTTCAAGAACACTTAACCGTTGAACAGATAATTGTTATTTGGGCTGGATGGCCAGAGTCGGCAGCATCACTGGTACCTCCTGCATCCCACATTTAAGAAGGGAGGGTACAGATGTCAACCGCTGGAGTTACTGGAAGACCCTAGTAAAAAAAAAGATCACCAACACGAGGCAAGAGGGAAGATGCCTCCTTCAATTACTTTGCTGTCTGCTTCTGACATTGGTGCAAAAAGAGAAGGCAAGAGGAGGGGTTGCCTTGACCCAGAAGACTGAAGGGGCCGGAATTCTGGGATAATCTTGTCCAAAGGCCACGTCAAGCTTAGAGCTGACCATGTGGGCCATTTCTGGTTTGTACCAGCATCAACTAGGATTTTATTGGGGTGGGTGGATTGGAACACAGATCCCAAAACACCTCCTTTTGGGAGTTCTACTGACACCTTAGGGCAGTGACGGAGAACCTTTTAGAGACCGAGTGCCCAAACGGTGATTCAAAACCCACTAATTTTTCGCAAGGTGCCAATACACCAAACATAGAGAGATGATAGAGGAGAGTCGGGGCATGCCTCCTGCCAATTTGAATGTCTCTAGGTGTCTTGGGGAACATTTTATAGCCTATTAAGGAATGAATCGAAAATGGTTCAAATTCACCCATTCGTATTTGTTGGGGAAACTCCATTTATGACGTACACAAATTGACAAATTTTATGAATCGGCCAAACTTGTCAGAAAAGGTGGATCATTTTCCAGTTTGTCCCCATTTCCAATTGTGATCCAATCATCTCAGACTGTTAGACAGTGATGGTGAACCTTTTAGAGACCGAGTGCCCAAATTGCAAATCAAAACCCACTAATATTTCAAAAAGTGCCAACACAGCAATTTAACCTGAGTACAGGTGGCCGTGAAGGGGCGATGTTGGGTGCCCACAGAAAGGGCTCCGAGGGTCACCTTTGGCACCCAAGCCATAGGTTTGCCAACACTGCTTTAGGGAAAGGCTCAATCTGAAAGGCCTTGTGGACTAGCTAGTCCTAACTTCCTATTGAGAAAAGGGAGTTAGGCCCTTCCTTTCTAAATAGGAAGCTAGGAAGAGCTAAACTCAGGTAGGCCAGAAGGGCTTGCGGTCTTGGCGTTTCTCCCAGATGAGCTGTGTTTAGGGCTCTGAATGTCAAGCGGAACTCCTAGAACAGAGAATGATGGGATTTGTAGACCAACAATATAGAAACCCCAAGTCTTGTACCAACCACTGCAGAAGTTTCTGTTTCCAGGATTCAGAAGGTCCCTGTGCATTTGTTACACAACAACAGCATATACAACTTCCCAGCAATCTTCCTCTTTAGAAACTGGACAAGTTCAGGACCTGCTGCTCTAACATTCGACTCAAAGAGACCAAGGAACAAAATAGAAGAAATCTCAAAACGTACATTTTCAGTTGTCCCGGTGATCACATGTAGCCCATCGTACGTCGATTTGATATACATCCCCTGAGAAAGAATAAGAAACAATTAATACATGGACCGGGACAGGAACATCCCATTGTTATTAAAATATGTGGTGGGTACATATAAGGAGGCAGAGTGTACTAACTCCATTTGTCTGTCATTTCCATCATAGATCATGAATATCATAAAAACAGGGGGAAAGATGGTCCTGGAGCCTGGGCAGAATCTTCATTTGAGCCAGAAAATGAAAGAATCTGGTCCACATGGAGAGTCTTCATAAGAAAACCCTTGCTGGAACAGGCCACAGCTCATCCAGTCCAGCATTCTGTCTCACACAGCAGCTCACCATTTGCTTCAGGGTATTCCCAAGCAGATGTCTTCACCTGCTTATGATTCCCCACAAATGGCATTGAGAAATACCCTGTCTATCTCTCCAACCCAGAGATTGTTTTTAGGTATCCATAAGGATACCCTTGTTCTCCATGAACTTGTCCAGTCCTTTCTTAAAGCTGCCAAGGCTGACAGCTGCCACCACTTCTTCTGGCAGGGAGTTCCACAGACCAGTGATCCTCTGGGTGAAAAAGTACTTCCTCTTATTTGTTTGAGATCTAGCACTCAAAAGTTTGATAGAGTGCCCCCTAGTTCTAGTGTTGTGTGATAGGGAAAATAGTTTTTCCTTATCCACTTTGTCCACACTTCGTATGATTTTATAAACTTCAATCAGGTCACCTCTTAGGCACCGTTATTCAAGAGTGAAGAGGCCCAGCCGTTACAGCCTCAGAGGGTAAGAAAGGTGTTCCAGTCCCCTTTTCATTCTGGTTGCCCTCCTCTGCACCTTTTCCATTTCCATAACATCCTTCTGGAGGTATGGTGACCAGAACTATACACAATACTCCAGATGGGGCCTCATCATAAATTTATAAAGAGGCAAAATGACACTTGCTGGCTTATTTTCTATACTCTTCCTAATGATCCCTAGCATTGAGTTTGCTTTTTTCACTGCTGCGGCACACTGGATTGACACCTTCAATGAGCTGTCCACCAGGACACCAAGGTCCCTTTCCTGGTTTCAGAACTGTCTCCCCCACTTCAGGAAGTCACTTTCCAATTCTAGTTTTATGCTTTGGGGCTTAGCTTGATTTATCCTTTTCACATTCCATGTTCCATTTATGCGTTCCTACCTCCTACCTAATCACCCCACACTAGTGAATGAAATATTCAGACTATTCAAATAAAATATTCAGAAGTGGTTTGCCATTGTACCACTGTAATGGTTTTTGCACCAGATGGTGTGGTATACAAGTCAAATAAATAAATAGTCCTTTTCTGCATGGGATTAACTCGAGTTATCTTGTGCGTCAACTGCTGTTGTCACTGGCCTATCCCTGTTCTAAAATCTTCCGACCACTATTAATTTCAAACAGAGCTCCTTACAAGATCTCAGCTGCTCAGCAACTCAGGGTGGGCCGTATAAGCCCTGCAAGGGGACCAACAACATGTCAAATAAAAACAACTCAGAATGTACTAATACATGTTGGCTGTAAAATAATAATAATAAGGTGGTAAAATTAGTGTTTAGTTTTAGTACCAGTGTATGTAAGGTTCCTTAAATGTGTACATGGAAACAGTTAAGTAATGTTGTAGTTAGAGATGGGCACGAAACGAACAATTTTTCATTTCCATTTTCGTTTTTTCATTTCGTTACGTAACAAAACGACAAACAAATTTTGTCTCTAAAATGAAACGAAATGAACAGAAACACCGGAAATTTTGTCGTGCTTTTCGTTTCCGTTACTGCAATATGAGTGAATTGCTTAAAATCCTAAAAAAAAATCACCAAAAAATGAAATAAATGGTAACGAAATGGTAACGAAACGAATGAAAACGAAAATGAATTTTTTTGCAAAAATTCACGAAAAATGGAAACGAACCGAAACGGACCCTCCAAACGACAAACGACAAACGAAATGCCATTTTTTTGAATCGTGCCCATCTCTAGTTGTAGTTATTGTTGTAATGCAGTAATGTTGTTGTTGTTGTTGTTGTTGTTGTTGTTGTTGTTGTTGTTGTTG
>JAHTLZ010000288.1:1981986-2000235 GCA_023846285.1 Phrynocephalus versicolor
TGTTGTTGTTGTTGTTGTTGTTGTTGTTGTTGTTGTTGTTGTTGTTGTTGTTGTTGCTTGTGTGTATATATGTGTGATCACCATCCTGCCAGCCACATTTCTGACATAAATGGGATTTAACTCAAGGAAAGTGTCTGAAGTTACCCAATAACAGGGATGAAATTCTGCCCTGAAAACTTCCTATCCTCTTGATCTTTAAATAGAAAACTAACGAGCTGGAGCTTTTCCCAGCTAATAACAGTGCATGAGAAAAGCAAAAGACGGTAGTGGTAGTGGAGATGCAGAACTTCAAAACGAGGATCACAAAAGTAAATAAGATTAAACAACAAGCATCTTTTTTTTGTTATCACCAGAACCTACTTCTGTCATTTTCTCTACAAAGAGTACAGGGCACCTCATTATAAAACAGTTGAAAAGCTACATCTTGTTTTTATTCAGGCACGCACAAAACCCCACCCAGATGCACTGCTTTGTATCTTCTAGAACATGGAAACATGAGCCTTCTTTTGGGTTGAGGCAGGTCTAACCAATTTGAAAAATTGGGGTGACTCAGGCTTCTCTATGGCGCTGAAACATGGACCCTTACAGACACATTAGGCAGGACGTTGGAAGCATTCGAAATGTGGGTGTACAGACAAATTCTGAAGATACCATGGACAGCCAGAGTCACTAACATGGCTGTATTACAGCACATGAATAAAAAGCTAGACATCCTCAATACCATAAAGAGAAGAAAAATGAAATATTTTGATCACATATAAGAAATACCATCTGCTGCAGGTTATCCTTCAAGGAAAACAGAAGAACAAAAGAACATAAGAAGAGCCATGCTGTATCAGGCCAAAGACCCATCTAGTCCAGCTTCCTGTATCTCACAGTGGCCCCACCAGATGCCTTTGAGAGCGAACGAGACTAGATATCTGTCTCCTGATACCACTCCCCTGCACCTGGCCCTTGAAGTACCCTGGTTTTAAGCCTGGAGATTACACATCTCCATTGTGGTTTGTAACCTGTGATGGACTTTTCCTCCAGGAATCTGCCCAGTCACCTTTTGAAGCCATCCAGGCCAGATGCCACCACCAGCTCCTGTGGCTGATAGTTCCACAGACTAACAACACACTGAGTAAAAAAAATAAAAAAATTCTTCTTTCTGTTCTTACTCTCCCAACCCTCAGTTTGAGTCGGTGTCTCCTGGTTCTGGTATTTTGTGAGAGGGAGAAGAGCGTCCTTCTATCCACTTTGCTCATGCCCTGCAATATTTTGTACGTCTCAATCATACCCCCCGTCAGGCTACTGGACACAGTGCTCTAAATGAGATTTAACCAGTACTGAAGAGAAAGGGGCTAGTACCTCAATAGGTCTTTCCCAGCCATTTTGAAAAATGCCAAGAATTGAATATGCCATCTTTTGCATGCAGGGCACATGCTCTCTCACACGGAGAGGAGACCTTTTTGTTATATATACTTTTATGACCTACGGGCCATCATACGATTCACAGAGCAAACTGGGGTGTAATTCTGAACAGCCAGCTTGTGGTTTTTATGATATTACAAAATATATGCCTGTAAGAAAGGTCTGATCTTTCCCTTCTTTTTTTATTCCCTGGCTGTCAGCACTGAATGAAGCTAAACAAGGTTTATTTTCACATCTAAGGTCCTTTCCTTCTTCTCTCTGTCTGTCATCACTGGGGGGAACGGATGCAAATATTGTTTTAAACTGAAGGAAATACATGCTTGTGCTTTTGTGTTTTTGGTTTTCAGGAGGAGTGCATCCAGCATTTCTATACCTTAAGGAAGGTAAAATATCTGGGCTTTGGCCAATGCCATCTGTTCTATCTCTTTATCATGTTAAAGTCAGAGGGAATGGTGAGAAATGGCGCTAACTCTCCACTTTGGGTCACCCAAGTATTCTTGGACTGCAACTCCCAGAATAGGGAGATGGATATAGGAAATTGAGGGGAACACTGTCAAAAGCTACTATTTAGAATGCCTAAAGGTCACAGCCAGGTAGTATGTGGCAGCTGGAGTCAATAGGAAATGGCAGGTCACCCTTCCCATAGACCAGTGGTGGCAAACATTTGGCACTCCAGATGTTTTGGACCACAACTCCCAGAATTCCAAGCCTAGATTGCCAGTGACAAAGGACTGTGGGAGTTGTGATCCAAAACATCTGGAGTGCTGAAGGTTTGCCACCACTGCCATAGACCCTGGGAACGGAGGGAGAGAGAATTCTTAGTAACTGTTAAGAAACACTCAGTGTCTCATGTAGATTACTGTGTCTCCCACATCAGTGGCAACCAGCCAAGAAGCAGTTTGCTAATGCATGGTTGCCTGTAAGAGAAGCCAGTCAATGTGCTGGTGTAGAGGGTGAGCTACATGTTTCCCCTTCTCACCCCACATGGAAGGGATTTGTTGATTTTTGGCTGCTTGGAGCTCTCCAAGGTCCTGAAAAGAGTCTCTGAGAGAATCACTCTGAGGGTGGGGGCATTCTCTACGCCACAGGTTCTGGATCCTAGGGAGGACAGGGGAGGAAGCATCCTTCTCTGTTAAGTGCCAATTAAACAGTGATAACAGGGGTAGATATCTGTGGAAGACCTAGAGCACACCTCTCAAAGTGTCTTATGAAAACGCACAAAGCAGAAACACAGTAATTTAGCATGGGAAGGGATCCAAGGGCCCTTGAGTGTTATCTTCTGCCAACTAATGCATCTTTGGCAGATAGCTGTTTGGGATCTATATAAAAAGCTTTAGACAAGATTTCATTGCTCAGAATCTGGAGCCATTATTGCAGGTGCTGCCCTCGGGAACAGTGCTTCTCAACCTTTGGGTCCCCAGATGTTCCTGGACTACGACTCCCAGAAATCCCGGCCAGCTCAGCTAGTGGTGAAGACTTCTGGGAGTTTCAGTCCAGGAACATCTGGGGATCCACCGGTTGAGAAGCACTGCTCTGGAGCTACAGAAAGCAAGCTGGTTGCGTTTTCCAAGTGACAGGCCTTCAGATGTTGGGAAGATGGTTATCATATCACCTCTTCTCTTCTCCAAGGAAACCACACTCAACTTCTTCAGGTGTTCCTCATCGGACTTTGTTTCCAGACTTTAGTTATCTGGATTTTCTTCTTTAGACACATTCCAGCTGGTCAGCATTCTTAAACCATGGAATGCACAATTAAGATAGTTTTCCAGGTGAGCAAAGCAAAATAGAGAGCTTCTGCTACTTTCCTTGATCTGAACACTAGGCATCTCTCGATTCTTCCTAGTGTTGTGTATGCCTTTTCCCTGCCATGTTGACTCTGCAAAGACACCGTAGGCTAAATAATACCAACAATAAGAATTAAAAAGTGACATTAGCTGATCCAGTAGTTAACAGATACACTTTTAACTGGAGATGACAAACATCAGCTGTCACACATATGTCTTACAGTGCTTTCTAAAAGCAAGTAAGAATGTGCAGTTGAGGAGTAACGTGTTTTCAAAATTCTGGGGCAATAACTGCTACGGCCCTTCTTCTGAACAATGCAACTCTAATTGCAAATACTGTGAACCAGATTCCGACTCAAAGACAGCATTAAGTCAAGTCTTGAATGTGGATCCTAAAGCTTCCATTGTGAATGCATGCATTCCCCTATCAGATTGGATGCCAGCTCTCTTCTTTTCCTGGGAAGACCTCAGGAGCAAAGAATGTGGATGATTCTACCCGATGCTTTTCTGCAGAGAACAAGATTTATGAAAGCGTGTTCTTGAAACGTCTTGTTGTCCTGCTTACTGTCCACCAAACGCACAAAGGCGTTCCATTCCTTCATCATCTGTGGGCTCGATCTGTCCAGCACTGCGCCTGCACAAGCCCCATCGGTTTAAATGGAGTTTGACAAGGAATGACAATATTGCTTCCAATATTGACAAATGCTGAGTGAAGTGAATCGAGCGTAGTATTGCGTATCGTTCCAAAACAGAGATGTCTCCACTGGTCACCTGGGAAATTTCATCTATCAAAGATTTGCTGGCAGCAATTCTTGCAAGAGAACGGGATGGTGATTCCAGGACATTTTTATGTTTGCTGGGAATGGAAGGGAGGTTAAATAAATACTTCCTTTGCACAGCTCAGGCCCTACATGTTTTCAGGATCAGGCTTGCAGCATAGACACTTCCTTCCAAAAGGTATGTAAAAAAAGGAACAAGATGCTACAAATTATATAGATTGGATGAAAGACCAAGAGTCCACGTGGCAGTCCTTACTGAAAGAAGGAAAGCAGATCAAGATAAGCCAAGCCAGACTGTGTTATCTACATGAAATACAGAAGGTTTGATACCCCTTTAACCATTACAGTTCTGTTCCGCAGTCCTGGGGCTTGTAGTTTGCAGAGGTATTGAACTTCACCTGTGTAGTTCATGAGACGTCACTAGAATTCCATAGTGGACAATTCTGCATTTATTTCTTTAGTTATTTTAAATATTTTTTACCTTGCCTTTTCTTCTTAAAAAGACCCGAGGCTGCTCACATCATTAAAAGGCAATATTAAAGCCAACAACAGTGAGTATACGGATACTTTAAAGGGATCAAACAAATACCACACTAGAAAACCAAAAGGAACACCAAAAGACATTCAAAGCATAAAGCACAAAAATCCATTAACCCCCCCATACCCTCAGGCAGCCAGATGCTCAGGGAAAGCTTGCCTGAAGAGAAAGGTCTTGGCCTGCTTGTGGAGGGACAGTAAAGATGGGGCCAGCCTGGCCTCCTGTGGGAGGGAGTTCCAAAGTTCAATACTTCACTAAACTGCAAAGCCCAGGAGGGAAGCAATTAAAGTGGTCTCAAACTGCGATGACTGTGTAACATTAAAGAAGAGCCCTATTGTCTGATATAAAAGACAAACAAGAAGACAGTTCAGGAAAGTAAAAAAATAAATATTTCAGTGATGAATCGGGCAGATCAAGCTGTAGAAATATTCTTTTTACTACAGGAAGCTCACGATAACCACCTGATCCATGAATTTGATAGCATTTCCTTTTTGGGGAGTCAAACTAAGCATATCTTTTGGTCCATTCAAGCACCAATTCAGGTTCTGCATTGAATCTGAAGCGTCTGCTGTTTCTCATTCATGTCTTATGTTCTGATGCTGCAACAGTTTTTGGTCCTTGGAAATGCAGTTAGAATAATGCTCGTGCCTTCAAGCTTTTCTTCTGGATGTTCTAGAGGCATCTGTTCGGCCATTGTGAAAGAAAAGATGCAGTGTGAAAGGAACCTTTGGTCTAATTCCCCTTAGTTCTTATCCCTCTTTCTGTGCTCTGGAGATTTCATGTACAAGGAAAGGGGGTGCATAGCACTTAGGCATCAAATGTGATAGAAGTTCTTTGCAGGGGCCTTGAGGTTACGAGTACAACTAACGCAAGGCCCTTAGTTGCTATAAAACCCTTCTCTTCCAGCTATCATGCTTGTAATTCAGCCAGCCAACAGTGTTTGCCGGTGCATCTCCTTCACGCGGTTGCCTTTGTTCTCTAGGAGAAAGATTCTTTAGGATGAACTCTGGGGCATTTTATTTCTTTGCACCAGTTAAAAGCCTTTTAACTTTCTGCAGAATGGATAGAACTTGCTCCACATAACACAGGATTAACAGCAATTCCACTGAGCAGTTAGAAAAATATCCAGAGAGTGACACGAGGTTTTCTTTGGGGCGTGGGGGTGGAAGAGAAGGCCGCTTTCAGCTTCAGGGCTGGTTCCACGGTTGAGGGGCCCCTTGGGAGCATCTGAGAAGCCCCTTTGAACATGTACCAGCAGGAAGGGCCTGTTGTCTACAAGAGTTTAACACTGCCAGCAATGTCCCAAAACAGTCTCACTCATTCACTGTGGACATTCCAAATGGAAATTTATCATCGCTGCTGACTGTGCGTTGGCCCTTTGTGTGGTGCTAACACTGGTCTAAATCAGAGTTTTGTAATCAGATTATGACAACTCGGGGATGCCAGGGAGCTGTTTTACCACCAGTCTCTCCACACAGTTCACAATTTCCCCTCCTCTGAGCAGAATACAGAGCCATCAAAGGGCAATCTGGAAGTTGAGTCATGGCTACTGGACTTCTTTTTCTTGAGAGACAGAAACGTTTCGCTGCTCATCCAAACAGCTTCGTCAGACTGATGAAGCTGTTTGGATGAGCAGTGAAACGTTTCTATTTCTCAAGGAAAAGAAGTCCAGTAGCCATGACTCAACTTCCAGATAAACTCACCTGGATGAATGAGAATCTTCACAGACATCACAGGGCAACATGGGAAAAGCAAAATGGCAGCCACCCACCAAATGGAAGTTGCTGAGTGTTAACAACACATTGCCTCCACACGCACATCCAAATGAGGCACAAACCCCACAACACTGACAGTCTAGGATTGTGGAAATACAATCCTCTTTTAGACTTTATGAGTACAGGTATGTGTAATTGTGATACTTGATTGTTTTATTTTTTTGAGAGAATTGTTTTTTTTCTTGACACGCAACAACCTATAAATGCTGTAAGTGACTGAGAATGCAAACATTACTTCCAAGGCATGTGCCTGATCCTACCAGAAATGGGAGCAGATCATCCTTAAAATGATTCTTTGTCTATTGATAGAGTGCTCCAGCCGTGTCCCCAAAAGTAGAAACCTTACAGCTAAATCAATACAATCCAGTTAGGACATAGATCAGGGTTGGACTAGAGCAGTGGTACTCAACCTGTGGGTTTCTGGACTGCAACTCCCAGAAGCCTCCACCACTCACTTTGCTAGAAGGAGTTTCTGGGAGTTGCAGTCCAGGAAGATCTTGGGACCCACAGGTTGAGAACCACTGGACTAGAGCATAATTCCTTTTGCTGCTGTTGTTGTTAACGTGCTCTTGAGTCAGACCCTAGCAGGGCTGTTAAGGTAAGTCAAACATTTAAGTTGTAGTTTTTACCAGTTCCACACCACCAGTGAGCTTCCATACTAAGCAAGGATTTGAACTCTGTTCTCCAGAGTGCTGCTTCATCAGTCCAGTACACCACTCTAGGTCAGCGATGGCGAACCTTTTTGAGACCGAGTGCCCAAGCTGCAATTCAAAACCCACTAATTTCCTGCAAAGTGCCAATACAGCCATTTAACCTGAATACAGGGGGCTGTGAAGGGGCAGTGTCGGGTGCCCACAGAAAGGGTTCCGAGTGCCACCTTTGGCACCTGTGCCCTAGGTTCACCAACACTGCTCTAGATTTTCGATTCTATTTGAGTCATGTGGCTGTTTAGAAATGTACTGCACTGAACTGTTCCAGAAGCAGACCACATTTCAGTCTATTACTCTGACAGCCCACACCCTCAATAATGTGGGTGGACTTCAGTCAGGACCCGAGATCAGTAGAACTTTTTAACAGCGGTTTGACCTGAGTGCTGGAAAAGGATAGAGGAATGCACACAATACCCTTGTATGTCTCCCTAAACATGATGGCTTTCATTCCTGTGCATCTCTACTGAGTTCTTACTTACCAAACCTTCACTTGGCATGATGCTGGTAAGGTGAACAACTTCAAGGTGAGCAGACTGAGATACCAGAGAGTCAGATGAGAGAGAAATGATGTGATCACAGATGCCAGAAAGCGTTTTACACTAAGGGATGGGAGAGAGAGAGAGAGAGAGAGGGAGATGTCACAGGCATTTTAATGGAAGTTCCGAATGACTAACCTTAACATATCATTAACTCCTAGTAACTTAATAATGTATACCTTTCAGAAATTTGCATAGGAACAGTTTAGGCTAGTTTCATATGTTGCAATGTTACTTATGAAATAATACTTAAAACTGCTATTGTCATATCCAATCCTAATAGGGTTATCATGGTAGGTGAGATATTAAAGGAATGTTTTTACCATTGCCATCCACCAATGGGTCTATCTCGGGGGTGTCGAAACCTTTTGCAAGGAGGGCCAGATTTGATGAGGTCAAAATATGTGGGGGCTGACCATTCAGCTGCATATGGCCCTCGGGCCGGACATTGGACAAATCTCTATAACATGCAAGGAAGCAGGGAGTGTAAGCTGTGATACATCTAATCAATGAAAATTGTAAGCAATAAGTAGTGTGGATCTGAATAACAGTATGTATTCAATATATAAAGCAAGTAAGGTGTGATATTATGAGTACACAGAGCTGCAGCAAAACCACAGTAGTTTCCTGTTGACAGCTGGCAGAGCCTGGCAGCGGAAGCAGCCATTGCGACAGGTAGCTGAGAGGACTGAGGCGAAAAAGAGGAAGTTGCAGGAGCTTATGTACCTTAGTATACTAAGGTGGGGGATGTGATCAAGGGGCAGTGCCGTGGGTGGTCTGAAGGTGTGGTTGGTCAAATGAGGGTGTGGAAAAGGGTTTGGAATTGTATAAAAAGTGCTGAATTTGTGTGTTCGGGGTCTCTCCTTGCCGTGAGGGTGACCCCTTTGTGTCTTCCACAAAGGTTATCTGTACTTTGCTTTTGCTTAATAAAACTCAGCGCTGAGAACATGCATTTTGTCTTAGCCTCAATTCTTGGGAAATCTCAGATTTGCCTCATCTCTGAGCTTTCCTGACTTAGTCTATTTTTGGGCACTGAACCACAATCTTACAGGAGGACGCTGCAGCAACGGAGCCAGGGGCAGGTAGGCTGGGCAGGTGGCTGGCAGGATAAATGAAGGCAAGGAGGGCAGGCAAACAATAAAACTGCAAGCTGACATCTCCATCCAGTATGGGGAGGGGCCTGCTGGCCAGGATGCATGACAGGCTGAGTCCGCAGGGAGAAGAGGCTGCAGGCCACTTGAAATTTGAAAACGGGCCGCATTTGGCCCCCGGGCCTGACCTTGAACATGCCTGGTCTATGTGGATGTGCAAGGATTTGAACCTAACTTGCTGAATCTTAATCTGCCACTGTACCCATTAGACCACACTCACTCCCACAATAGAACCCAGTTACAGAATGATAACAAACCCCGTTCCCATGGCATAACTGTATTGACTTTGAATACATTCAGCTCACAGTCCTATAAGTATATATACATCTGCTGTTGAAACTTCCTTTGATATGGGAATGTTAAGACCATCTTGGTAATTATTTCCATGGCATTACTAATATGGATGGATTGTACCTAAATAGCTTCTCTGTAGATATTATACTTGTGGGCACTTCTGAAATATGTATATATGTGTGTTGTGTTATGTTTGTGTGTTGGACACACACAGATTCAAATGTGGTTCTACATATTTGGGAAAAGATTTGCAAATTGGCCTTCTTTGGGGGTGGGGAGGGCAGTTTGGGGGTGAAAATGCCTCAGAAACTAAGAAAGTATAGCTCAACAGGTACTGAGCCAGGTGTGTGTGTGTGTGTGTGTGTGTGTGTGTGTGTGTGTGTGTGTGTGAAGGCCGACAACCATGGCTCCCTCTCTATGGCAATACAAATACAACTGGCATCATGAGGACTGGTGACCCTTTGAGGAGATTAAAAATCATTTGCCTGGGACAGCCGCCTTCCTCTTCTAAATGGTAGGGCTGGCCCTTTGTGCAGAGCGGAGGGCGGTGGGGTTTCAGCCATTTGGCACCTGCCCAAAGGCAGAGCTGATCTCATCCATGGCTTAGTCGGCTCTCCTGGCCTGGCCGTGTCAGAAGTGCTGGCAGTGACTGGCAGCACGTCATCAGCACACTCATTTACACGTCCTGCCATAGCCCATATTAACAGCTGAAACACATTCAGACAAGGAGCCACGGTGGCAACAGAGCTCGGAGTGCTCTCACAGCGCACGGGAGTCACTCTTGTTAAAGTGTGAACAACTGTGTTTTCGCCGGTCGTGACATTCAGCTCACCAAGTAGATGCTGCTATGCTCTCTGCCACAGTTAAAAAGAGAGAGAGAGAGGATGAACCAGCTGTGCTGGAACATATTTTTTTTTAAAAAAAGACCACCCTACGCCTGCGTCTTGTTTGCCAGAGGCATCAAACAGAGGTTTGTGCAAAATTCAAGAGCCAGGCATAAGTGTAAATGTACTTTCCCATAACATTGTTCCCCTGTTGGCAGCTAGAGATGGGCACGACTCAAAAAATGGTGTTTCGTTTGTCGTTTGGTCGTTTAGGGGTCCATTTCGGTTCGTTTTCATTTTCGTGAGGTTTTTTGCAAAAAATTGTTTTCGTTTCGTTAGGTAAAACGAAAAAACGAAAAAACAAAAATGAAAATGAAAAATCGCTGTTTCGTTAACATTCATTACAGTTCAATGTATTTGCCGTAACGAAAACAAAGCGGTCGACAAAATTTTTCGTGTTTCGGGTTGTTTCGTTTCATTTTGGAGTCAAAATTCGTTTTTCGTTTCGTTATGTAACGAAACAAAAAATGAAAACGAAAATGAAAAATTGCTCATTTTGTGCCCATCTCTATTGGCAGCTATGCAGTTCCACTCCCTTCTGAGCCCTATTTACCTTTACTGAGTTAGAGCAGAAATTAAATTCATATTTACTCATTTCGTAAACAAACAGCTTTCTCTAGGCCACGGTCTACGAGACTGTGGGTACAAGAATGGATGTAACCTTTCAGTCACTCAAAGTTTCTTCCCTATCACTGCTAAGGAGACATTGAGAGGACGAAGCATTCTTTCATCATTCCTTTTCTTTAATTTCGGATCCTTGAATGAAGGAAAGCAAAGAGACGAAAAGGATCTTTGGAAATGGTTGAGAAATAATTAGTTATGGGCCTGTTACATCATTCACACGGAGGCTCCATTACACATGGGGAGAATTAAGCCTTGCAAAACAATGGGTTTAAGGCTAGGGTTTTGATACAGGGCACGCTTCCCATGGATAGTTCCCAATCTGTCCAGCCGGAGTTAGTTGGCCCTCCGGTTTTAGAAGGTTGGAGCCCTACCAAAACACTTTGGCTCCGAATGAGGAAAATCCAGGAGCAGCGCTTTCTGCAAGGTGCCTCCGGATGAAACTGCATACTGAACAAGGAGCACGCCATTTATTATGAAGGGTTTCCCTCGAACTAAATGTGCACTCATATTCAGCCAGGAGCACTTAATGCCCCACTTTCTTGCAGGAGAGATTATGAAAGGTGAAAATGGAAATCTGGGAAGCCATACCCTCCACCTCAAAGCTTTTTGAGGAATAACACTCTACTGCCTTTTAATGTATGCTGCAGTGGAAGGAGTGGTTTATTCGGCAATTCTGTGCCATTGTTTTCTCTTGCTGGTTTGTTTTGTTTACTAATAAACATGTTTACGGCTAGAGGTCTAGTTCTTGCCCAACAGCGCTTGTGGTATGAAACTGATGCATGTGATAATTCATAAGGGAGTTTTGCTGAGATCTACTCAGAATTTGCTCATTGAGCAGATTTTGATCTCTAGTTCAAATTAGAACCCCAACGTCATTTAGGCTGTTGCTCCCACCAGAGGCTAAAACCAACAAAAGCAAACCCATTGAAGCCATGGAACTCCGGTTAAGTAACTTACTTAAGGTACATGGTTTCAAGGGTTTTACTCAAGATGGAACCAGATTTTGGCAACAGTTTGGTCACGCCCCCAATGACATCAACGGGAGCTTGAGTCTTGAGGACCTCTCCACTCTCTTTCCCTCTTGTGACCTTTCCCACCCTAGTGTGGGAGGGTGATGATGCCTGGAGCTTGTTTTTGGCACTCAGCCCTCTCCTGTGGACTATGTGAGAAAGGGTATTTGTACATGACCCCTAAACTCCACCGCAAATGGCTGCCAGCTCCGGAGCTTACAATTGTTTCCCCACCAGCTCCGGAGTTTGCAGGAAATTAAATGCGACCATGCCCACCTAAGCGCATCCCAGCGCACTTTTCATGTACCTGCTCTTGGAGGGTGAAAATCCCCAGATCCGGATGTAATCTGATGAGTGCCGGGCTCTCCTTGCTTCTGTTTGTTTTTTTTGCCTCCCATCCCTTTAAGAGAAGGAATCAGGACAACGACGGGGCGGCTTCGGAGGTGAGCCTGCATTTTTCCTCTCTTTTTTTCTCCCTCCCCTCACGCAGACAGGAGCAAGGAAGTGCGGAGGGGTGGGGACGCAGGAAGAGCAATGAACCCCCAAGATCTCTGGTCCGAATTTAAGTGGCCAGCGGATCTTAGGGGTCGTGTGAAAAGGCCCAAAGAGAAGAGGGGCACCCATGTGTCTGATGTGAGGGCTCCTCCAGTTAGTTGGTGGGGTAAAGGGTCAAACTACTTTTGATCTGAGCCAAAAGTTCAGAGAGGTTCAGCACGGGCTCATTGTCAGCTCTTATGCTCCAAGCTAGGGAGGACTATCCTTTGAATCCTCAACCCAATGCCTGTCCTCTGTAGCACGTGGGGAGCAGCAAACCCAATGTGGACCATTCATCATTGAAGGACATCAAAGCATTTCATTACAACTGAGCCATCACTTTGCTCATGATTATCTTCTACAATAGGGGTGGGTAATGTCCAGGAATGTAAAAGGTCCATGGATGCACTCAGAAATTAAAAAGACTGATGGCAAAGGTAGGTGGAATTGAAGGGGCTGAAACTGGGGAGAATCTGCAAGATCCACTGCACAGTTGTGAAGTTCCCCCCCAAAAAACACACAACGAAACAACAACAAAAAACAACAACTTGAAACAGTGATAACTATGTGGGACTGTAAAAAGTAGAAACACTAAGTAGGGTTGTTGGTTGTTTTTTCTTTGAGCAATCAGCTTGTTGGTTTGTGCTCTCTCGCACACCACTCCCCTACTTCCCCTCTCTGTTTATCTGTCCGTGTGTTTAGTTTCAGAATCAAAAGAAGCAATAAAGGATTTGTTCAAATTGTGCAAATCTCAATGAGGAAGGAAGACCTTAGAGTATTGCTCTCATGCTTCCGCAGCCCCTGAAGAATTTTAAACAGGCTGTTTTGCTGTATTCACACAGCTTGTGCCCCCCCCCCCCACCATAACATGACCACCACGGCATTATTATTATTTTTTTTGGGGGGGAAGCATTGTCTCACCCATTACTGTGACATTAGCAGGATTAACAGAAGAAGCAAGGAATTCAAATAGCCACACCAATTTTAAGAGTTTTACTTCATTCTACTCATAGGGGAGTAATATGATGAACCTTTGATGAATACAAGGGAAGAGCTGTAATAATAACATCTGACGGTGCTCAGATCCTCTTTGCAAATCCTATGTCATGTTTAATCTTAAAATATGTTTTTTTCCCTCTTTAAAATGTTATTTGGGATTTTGATGATGTATTTAGGGCAGAAGGAGACGTAACACTTAAATAAGCAGTTAGAAAACATGCTTATAATCTGATGTATCTTTTAAGTGCTGAAAATCGTTATGTTGTGCGTAATCCAACTGAATGTGATTCGGCAACAGTCTATATATTTTTGCAGAACAAAGTTTATTGAAAAGGGGGGGCAGGAGCAGCAAGAGTCATTCACATCCTTAGGAAGATGTGGCTGTCCAGATGCTGCAGGGAAATTTCCCTGAATCAAAGCCAGCAAGGTGAGTATGGAGGAGAGAATTCAGCAAATTATTACTCTTTGGGATCTGCTGTAATTAAAGAAAGTTTTCCAAGCTATGTGTGAGAGTGCTTGTGTGAATGCTCTCCATTATAAATGCTTCTAGGTAACTGGACTCTGACATTTTGTGTAAGAAGCAACCAGTCCTGTTTAAAGAAAAAACCCTAAACTATTATTCCTGGCCTCTTTCTCAAAAGAATTACACTTCATTTGTTTAATTCATTTGTTTTGAACTGATGAAATTTGAGGCAAGACAATTTGCTCATAACTGTCACGAGCATCGTCCACACAAAAATCCAATCCTACTGTGAGGTGTGTGACATACACTGTAAGACTACAAATAGATGACAGGGCACGATGATGCACACACACACCCGAAAAAATATTATTTAAATAGAAGGTTTAAAAAGCTTCCTTAGAAAAACTTGGCAGTCAAAATTTATTTATAATCTCGAGTATTGATGAAGTGACATTTATTACAGAAAGGATAGTCTAGCAGAAATACAAACAACCTGAAAAGTTCATCATGTATGATAAAGAGCCTTCAAAAGGAAGATCCTTTGCTAGGAAGTTCGGGGAGGGGGGGGGCAGAATTTAGCTAATATGGATGGACCCCCAAAGAATTCCAAAGATACTTCATGTATGTCAGATCGACTGGGGAGAAAAAGATGATAGTTTTGTCCAACAGCATAAAAAACAGAACACCATTTGATACATTTACCGATTCTGTGTGTAATCTGTTTTTTAATGCATAGGAGGGAAATTCTCACTATGTAGACCAGGGCTGTCCAAACGTTGGCCCTCCTGGTTTTGGACTACAACTCCCAGAATTCTAAGCCTGTACTGCCAATGACAAAGGACTGTGGGAGTTGTGGTCCAAAACATCTGGAGGGCCAAAGTTTGGACACTACTGATGTAGACAGTTGGTGAGACAGTAAGGACTGATCCAATATGGGGAGATTTGAAGTGAATTCTGATCTATGAGTCCTTGTGCAGCCATTCAGACAGGTATAGAGGGATGTTAAGAGAATGAGGGGCCATGGATTTTAGCAAGCCTTGCACAAGTGCAGGTGGTATTGGACAGCCTGCATGTACATACATCTCAGGTTACATAGCAATGCTGGCCAAGAACCAGGAGCTACCAGGACTTCACCATATGTCCTCCAGTTCCAGGACAAGCACTGGAAAAAAAGAGTGCCAGCCATTCACTTATATCAGTGGTGTGCAAACTTTGACCCTCCAGATGTTTTGGACCACAACTCCCACAGCAATATAGGCATGGAATTCTGGGAATTGTGGTCTAAAACATCTGGAGGGCTGAAGTTTGGAAACCCCTGGCTTATATGGAACAGCAGAGAAGGATGCTCCCAGCAAAACAAAGGACCTCTTCAGGTATAGCTAAGATGGAAATGTTGTTAACTACTGACAAATTGGAACTGAGTTCTAACAACTCTTTTAGGGCTCTTCAGATAAATGATACATCTAAGGGATGCTTCTACCAGTTCCAGTAAGGGGCGTGTTGGCTCAGTGGGCTAGAGTGCTGAAACTGTTGGCTACGAATTCGGCAGCTCGACAGTTCGAATCCCGGGTGTCACACAGTGGAGGGAGCTCCTGCTATTAAACCTGGCTCCTGCCAACCTAGCTGTTCAAAAGCATGTCAATGCAAGTAGATAAACAGGTACCGCCGTAAAAAGCAGGAAGGTAAACAATGTTCCATGCGCAGAAATGTGTCCAGCCATGCCAGAAACGTGGCCACGGACTTGCACAGCACTGGCTCTTTGGCTTGGGAATGGAGATGAGCACCGCCCCCTAGAGTCAGACATGACTAGCATGTGTGTGCAGGGGGAGCCTTTACCTTTACCATTCACCAGTTCCAAACACACCCACCCACCAAGAGCTTCCATGGCCAACTGGAGATTTGAAACCGGACCTCCTTGGGTCTTAGACTCATCTGTCCTAGAGCACACTAGGCTCACCTATGCCAGGGGTGGAAATCACTTGAACCTCCTCCCCCCTCCCAAGTGGAAACCATCTTCTGAGTTGGCATGTCCACCATTAACATCTTCTTGGCACTATTAAGCTACATTTCCTGCTCAGGTGACTTTGCTAGAAAGTGATAATTATCTGAAATGAAAGACCGTAAGTATTTATTTTGGTGTATTTTACTGTGTGAAGACAGTTTCATTTTTGTAAGTAACAATAATAACACATGAATATGATTATTAGAATATCTATTGCCATAATCATCATCAACCCTCAATGTAAAGAAAGGATACGGTAGCCATGGAAAGCTCAGCTAGCACGCGTTAGAGATTTATGGGCCTTGTTGTATTATTGCCTTGTTTCACTCTGCAAAGTTCAACATCATCCTGATCTTTTAACCCCCCCCTCCCCCCCTCAACAGTGCTTCAAAACATGACTAAGTCCTCAGAGCTTATTCCTAGGTATGTTTATGCAGAAGTAAATTCTCTGTGTCCACAGGGTCTTTTCCCCAGAGAAATCATTACAGGGCTGGGACTTTTGTTTCCAAACCAGTAGTTTTCAATTAGATACAGCTATGGAGAGGATCCCTTTTGTTTTTTTTAAAAAAGTGCTGTAAGGTGCACTTACCACATGAAGAATTTTATTTTCTGTTTCATACACCGTGCAATCCTGCAAAAAAAAAAAAAGTCAGAGGAAGGGAGAGAAATGGCATTTAATAGCTGGAGAAAATTGCTTTGCTTTAGCTACTGTATGTAACCACCATCTCTTTTTTTAAAAAATAGGCATTTCCAACTATCTGTAGCTGAGGTAAATTGTGTTATAGAGTGTCTTGCAAAAACGGTTTAAAGGATGAAACAGAAGTGTATCTCCATGTGTTGGAGGGAGAGGTCTACATCCATATAATAACAGGTCATTAATAGATAGATAGATAGATAGATAGATAGATAGATAGATAGATAGATAGATAGATAGATAGATAGATAGATAGATAGATAGATAGATAGATAGATACCGTTAAGTTATTTAAGTTTTAACTTTGTTCAGCAAGGGAGGTTAATTAAACATGTTAAAGACAAAAGCGACTACATCGAATGGAAAGATGTAGGTGGAAAATGAGGGGCACACCAAGTTTTCTTGGCCATGTAAGGAAGAGGTTGATGGCAGTTTTAAAAGATTCACCCTGACACATTTTCATTTTGTCCTGTCTCACTGGGGCCACATTTTACACTTCTGTTCCCAGAAAAATACATATTGCCTTCAGCAGCCACGTTGTACTGAATATTGCACATAGTTGTATTGTATTGACGATTGTGTCTAGTATTGCATATTAACGTATCTGGGAGCCCTGCAGCACTGATAGAAATGATGGTGTCAGCTTTCTTCTTTTTTTCTCCCATTTCATCTTCTTTGAAAGGTCATGTCAGAGAAGAGCTTTGAAGATAACTGGTATCCTTTTGAAAGACAAATAGATGAGTACAAGGCGATGTTTGTGAGGCACTCACACCCTCTGGCTGTTTTGGTAACCTCTGGTCCTTCCTTTAAGAGGTTTGGTAGGGAGGGGTTGTTTTGGGGCTAGAGTGACTGTCAGTCAATCCATCAGTAATAAATTGATCCTCCCCTGCCTATGATGTTAAAAAGAGCACACCTCTCTGTTGAACTGTATTTTCACCTCTCTTTTCCAGTCTGGTGGCAGCTAGTACATAGTTAGGGTGCAGACAGAGTATGTAATCTGCTGGAAGTGGGCTGTGAGTCAGATGAGGCCTGTTGTTAAAAGTCACTAAGTAGTCATTTTTGTACAGTATGCTGTTTTGATTTAGCCAACTGTGAGTAAATGAACACATTTTATTCTTTCTCTTACCAGTGGCTCAGAGTGAGTTATTGAGATTGTATGGAACTAAACTAAGCTAAGCTAAGCTAAGCTAAACTAAATTAAGTAGAGCACTTTGCTCTTAATACTAAGCTAAGCTATACTATACTAAAAGTCATTTCAAGTATTGCTATTATATTTTTTCTGCCATATTGAGGTTGTTTTGGTATCAAAATAATAGGACTCTTGGGTGCTATGACTTACTGTATGTGGATGGGTTTTTATCATTGGTTACTTCATTTTCTGGTTATAAAATGTCATCAGTCGACCCTGGCTAATGATTTTATCTTGATGTTATACCCATCCCTATTTCAGTCACTGTTTTGTTTAATTGCTGTTGTGTTGTTGTCTTTTACATTCTCGATAGACTGTATCTCATCCAGTGACCTCTAGTTAGAGAATGGCTTCAAAGTGAAATAAATAAATAAATAAAAAGAGAGACAGCATCCAATCATTATTTCCTAGCTTGTTAATTAAAAGGTATTCTTTTAAAAAGCAAAAAACAACACCCCCCCCCAAACACCAAACAGATTTCTTTAGTGAAAATCAAAGGCACCAGTTTTGTAAATATATGGATTTGGTCCTGAACACCAATCAGAGGGACTTCTTTGATGGATCAAGACATGGAATGACACTTCAACAACTTTTGAAGTATTTCTCAATTTTTCACCTTGTTGAAGATTAAGAAAACGAAGATTTGACAGATAGATCAGTAGCTTGCACATCACCCAGAAAAAGCAATTTAATGATAATTTTTAGAGTGTGAATATGTTGCTTTGTAGCTGCCTGGATTGTTGATATTCATCCCTTGAGGTTAATTCTGAGCTGCTAATATCAGGGAGGGGTGTTGGGTGGTGGAATAAAGTTCTGTGTGAAGAGCGAGATGATAGACTTGCAAGCAATCTGTTGAAACAGCAACCCCCA
>JAHTLZ010000288.1:2008664-2020088 GCA_023846285.1 Phrynocephalus versicolor
AATAATAATAATAATAATAATAATAATAATAATAATAATAATAATAATAGGACAAGCAAAGGGTCTTTGCTCGGAAATACAAGAATTGACCTGCATCCAATGAGTAGTCCCTATTGAGAGCAGACCTATTGAGTCAAGGGGTTAAACTTTGAGTCGCGTATTCAGCTGCTGGTTCCAAAGGTTCTGCTCTCAGTAGGGCTCCCAACTGGACCGAGGACAGACAGGAGAGAAAAGCCAGCCAGTAAGAAGGAAAAGTTTTGAGGGAGAAGGTCATATGTATTTCTGAGACCACACCATCATCCCTGAAATGGAAACTGTGCCCCCAGTCTAAAATGAAATGAAATCGCAATAGAGACAGACTGGCATCAACCAAGGAGATTCAGAAGATTTTTCTCTCCGCAGCAGATGATCAAGTACTCTTTTGAAGTTTGCTATTTCCTACAATCAGAGAGGTGTGGGGGCGTGAGGAGTATTCAGTCAGCTTCCTTGGCCAAACCCGAAGGTGATCCCCTCCTTTGGCAGTTGAAAACACTTCAAATAGAAGATCCACTTTCTCCTGCATCGTTTCCATTTAACTCTCAAATTGCCAAGAAGATAAATCAACCCCAGCTGGTTTTTCTCTTCAATTTCTGAGCTGACATCCCTGTCCACATTATTCCATTTTAATTTAAGCCCTAGAAATTCAACTTGAGCTTTCTTCGCAGCAAACCTAATTATTTCGGTTCAGCGAATAAAAAGCTTCGGCTGCAGATCGCATTTGGCCAAGAGATAAACAGACAGATAAGCAGATGGAATGTTTAAAATCTCCTCTTCGGTGGAGTAAAAGGAATTCCTTTGAAAGAACAGCTCAGGGTGAGAAACAAGATAGGTTTCAACAGTTTTCTTACCAATAAATGTTTGGGATTCACATTTCATAACCAGAAAGGCTAAGAACACCTACTTGCATTCAATGTTAATCCAATTTAAAACAGAGTCTGGTTATATGGAAATTTATGTTCAGGTGCTTCTCATAGACTGGTATGCTTCAGTAGGCAAAATATATTTGCAATATGGTCTCTCACCCCCCTCCATTTTAAAAATCTACCTCCATCATTTGCTATTTCTTGTTCTGTAAATAAGATGAAAGTCTTAGTTGAGATTAATTCATGTGGGAATTGCATGGAATTTTTTTCTGGTGGTTCTATGCTCTTTACCATCTTCTTTCTTTGGGAAAGGAATGTATATTGAATGCTTCCAGCTGTTTTATTGTCTACATTGATTGTCTTATTATTTCTTATGATTTTCACAATGCAGTGTCTTATTGCTTAAAATCCCTTAATTTCTTACAATTAGGGCGGGAGGGAATTTTCAGTTTAAATTTCATTTGTGAAGAAACACACACAGATTTTTGCACGAGCCAGGCAAATGGGTTGGTTGGAGCATAGCTTTCCTTCAGACTACACATTTCTCAAAGTTTTAGATGCAACATGGGGCTCAAAATATGAGAACAGACATATATTGGGGAACCTGCAAACAAAAATGTGCAAACATGTTGGGGGGATTTTGTATATGAAAAGGAGTGTGAATTTGAACACCATTTTTAAAAAGTCTCACAGGCTTCTGAAGAAATTGGGTAGATCAGAGATGTATGCGAAGTTTGGACAAAAACAATTAGCTTCTGGAAAAAAATAGCAAATGCTATCTACTTCGCAGCAGGTCAGGTTTCAGATGGCACTAAAAGTAGCACATAAAGCTGAAAATTCTACATTCTACAGCACTGAACCTCTGTG
The DNA here is from genome assembly GCA_023846285.1 of Phrynocephalus versicolor. Taxonomy (NCBI): domain Eukaryota; kingdom Metazoa; phylum Chordata; class Lepidosauria; order Squamata; family Agamidae; genus Phrynocephalus; species Phrynocephalus versicolor. The sequence goes on from JAHTLZ010000288.1 coordinate 2,010,434, forward strand.
CTGATGAAAACACATAAGTAACAACCGAATAATCATTCACAGAATACCCTTACATAAACCCACATATCTTCAGACACTGTACACTAGGATTCTCATTGGGTACCTCACAATAGCAGGGCTGAACTAGAGATGAGAAGGATTTTTTTTTTTTAGAAAAAGGTGATTAGTCATGATTTGTCAATTGTCAAGGAATCAACAAATTGGTGAATTGACAAATTGCCAGAAATGAATTGATGAATCAATGAATGGATTTGTCTCCCTTTTAAAATGCTCTAAAAAGAAACCCCCTGGCGTCTAGATTTTGATGAGATGCTTCTGCCAACTCTCCTCTACAAACCCTGAATGTTCGGTGAGGATTGGGGTTCGGGTGTGTGACCTGTGCATCCTCAAAGAGGGGGCCCCTGGGGAAGTACCCCCCCCCCCCAGGTATCTAGAGACATCAAACTTGCACAGAGACTTTTCTCAGCCCATTTCTACAATCCCACCAAGTTTGGTGATGATTTCAGACATCTGAGTTATATACCCACCAAAAATATTGCCCTTTACCATCTGGGTTGGAGAAACATAATCTTCACCAAACTTGGTGGGCTTGCAGAAAAGAGTCAGAGGAGGCTTCTCTGCAAGTTTTGAGTCTCTAGGTGTCTGTGGAGAACTTTCCTGGGTGTGTGTGTGGCTATTTGGAGGTTCATAACCCAGACATCAAAACTCCACTCTCCAGCAAAGTTGGTGGGGTTTTAGAAAAGAGTCAAGGGATGCTATCGTGCTTCTAGGTTTCTTTGGGGACATTTTAGAGCCCAATGAATTAATAAATTAAAATCTGCTAAAATCACTCAGTTCGTAATCATCAGGGGATTTTGTTTATGATGAATACAAATCAATGGATTTTTCACAAATTGGTCAAATTCGCCAAAAAGATTCATTTTTCAGTTCATCCCCCTCTCTAGACTGAACACATGTAAAACTATCATTGTCAGCTGAGTGCATGACTTAGCAAGCTCGACCAAGCTAGTGAGGCCCCAAAATATATTCTCAGTGGCAGCCCGTGGGTTTGTTATATGAGCCTGGCTAAAGGTCAGATGACACCATGAGAAAAAGGCAAATATGGTGTGCAATATTCCACTCAGTATATTCCCTTTCTTACATTACCCTCCTACTTACATTGCCATGGACTTCATTATGGATGCAGAAGCTGAGTCATGGCAACTGGGCTTCTTTTCTAGTGTGATTGAAACACTTCACTATACTCATCCAAGTAGCCTCATCAAGGAAAGTTGGTGCAAGACGTCCAATTTATAGTTCACCTTGGTTTCATACCACCCTGGTCTGGATAGGCTCATTAGGAGGACAGTAGCCTGAATAGGCTCATTAGATGTACAGTAGCATGGGGTGTTGGGAATTTGCTGCAGAACTTCTTATGGCCAAAATTACCTTGATGGCAGGAAAAGGACGAATAGATATGAAGACAAACGACTGACGTGTTCATCTCAGAAGCCTTCCTTTTATTCTCTTATCTATGTTTATAAGTCAGACATTGGAACACTTAGATAAATAATGGTTCTAATAGAAGGCAGGTGCCCTTTTAGCCCTTTGGCCCTGCTTCAGAGCAAATGTCAAGGGAAATAGAAGGTCACTTCCTTCCAGATATGCCATGTTGGCAAACAGGAGTGTGTGTACTTCACTGAAGCTCCTCTAAAACACATCCTTCAGAGAAAGGTTCCCACAATGGGATGTGTGAAAGTCCCACACCCAACTAGGGTGAATTGTGAAACATTTCAATCTCACAAGAAAAGGAGTCCAGATGCCATGACTCAACTTCTGGATACCCTCACCTGGATGACTGAGAATCTTCACAGGCATCTCACTATGCATCAAAGGTCTCCCAGTGAATCCCTCCTAATCCACTCCCCCACCTCCTTACTTATTTTCTCTGGTGCCAGAAAAGTAACATTTTTTGCACAATTATAAATGACTTGGTACACTGGTCTTGAGATTGTTGGAGGAAAGGTGGGCCATAAATGTTAAAAATAAACTATGTTGTGGGGGGAAAGGTTGAAGGGGGCTTGATCTTCTTATGTTTAATTAAAGGGGAGGCAAGTTAAAACATGTTGGTAGGTATTATCAAAAGAAACCACTCCCCTTTAACTCTGGCTAACATGGAGGGAAGAGACATACACTTGAGATTCCTCTAAGGAAGCCATTTAAGAGCAATTTAGTAGAAGATTAACTGGTGCTTACCTGTTGCACTATGGTTGTTAGTTCCAGGCACAGTTGAACAATGTTATTTTTCAGCAGTGAGTATTCTGTCACACTGACAAATGGAGATCTATTAAGAGGAGGGGATTTTTTAAAAGTTATGAGTGTTCCCATTTACTCTTCCTGTAATCAGACTAACACTATAATGAATATGTACTCAGCATATTTCCTACAAGCAGACCATGATTAATGAATGTGTACACACTGATTTGTCCAATTTCATTTGGCGTTAATGGAAATGTGCCAAACTGTAAGTCATCCAACAAGCGAAGGGAAGAACCTAGAATACTACGTCAAGCGGCGACGTTGATAGTTCACTCTTTCTGTGTAAAGGTTCAAAAGGGGGATCCAGCAGAGTGTTGGGTCAGCAACATCAGAGGATTCTGAATCTGGATCAGAAGCTCCTGAATTGGAATCTCTGCCATCTCTGCAGGCATGAGTATGGAGTCAAAAGTTGGTTAGTCATTATTTTCAGAGAACTGCAAGAGCTGGGAGAGACCCTCTGGATCACTGATGATCCAAGGAGACATACTGAGGAATCAAACTCCCAGCCTCTGTCTCTGCAGCCAGAGAGCTCAACCACTTAACCATTTCTATTAGAACTATATTCCTTATATGGAATAATATAAATAAAGGCACTGACTCAGTTTGGAGTTGGGGATTCTGCTTTATAGGAAATTTAAAACAATGGCTGCCTTGCCACCAAATGCACCACAATGTGGCTTAACTTAGCTACTTGGAATTCTCCCACAACAATGCAATAATCCACCAAAGGGTAGCATGTTCATCAGAGATGAATGGACTAGGACTCTGGAGAACATGGTTCACATCTCCACTTGGACAAGGAAACTCATCAGGGGAGTGGAACTGGTAAAAACACTCCTTAAATATCTCACTTATCTATTAGAATTGCTATAATTCATTTGGAACTTGACAGTCCATAATTAACTGAAAAGAGAACTTCCCCAGTCATGTACTACACAACTGACCACTAGAGGGAGCCAAAGGGCATGCTATTTGTCAGCAATATAAATAGATAACATGATCTATGGGTCCCTCTAGTGGCTAGTTCTGGTAAATGCATTGTGAAAAATATATTTCTAGATTTTTTTAAAAAAAATTCAGACTGTGGAAAAGTGAAACTGCGAAAACCAGTCCCATGGATATGGGAGTAGTATTGCACCCCCTGCATACCAGTTGTGAGGGAACTTAAAACTGAGGACACAGTTGTTAGACTTGTTAGAGGCAACTAGTAGGGACAGAAAGTTGGACCACGGATGCCTTGAAGCCTGATCTAGCAGCAGCATTCTTGCTATGCTCTTTTGTAATAAAGACCAGCAGTTCACAGACTCCAAATTCTCCTACTGAATCCCGAGAAAACGCCGTTCCTCCTAAAAGCCAACTAGGACACATTGACACGGGAAGAACCAAAGAGAGCCCCCAAGAGACAGCGAGACAACCAAGGGTCGAACTTGTTTCTGTACCAAAGAGAGATGTCAACGCCATTACCTGTCCAGCCAGGCGAGCAAGTTCTTGGCAGCACCAATAAGGTCAACCACAGAGGTAAGGAAATCGTTTGGCAGTCTTCGGGAGGCTCTGCCGTCGTAATGGCCGCTCCTCCTTCTACCCGTTATGAAATTCTGGAGGTTTTTGGCCGACGCATTCAGCTTGTGGGAGAGAGTCCTCAGGTTCTCTGTCTCCAAACCATAATTCTGAAAGCAACCGAGAGAGGTGGGACATCTTAAATGCAGGGATGTAGAATACCGCCAAGAGTGTAAACTCATTTTGATTTTACATAAAAAGGGAAGGAGTTATTACACACATGTATATTTATTAGTTACATTTATATACCGCCTTCCCTTCAGTTTGCTTGAGGCAACTTAGGTGTTTCTCCTGTTCTCCACCCGGTCTTCACCACAACCGTAGGTCAAGGTTTAGAGATTGGCCCAAATTTATTGCCCCATGGCTCAATGGGGAATTCACTATGAACTTCGAGTTTCCCGGCCCATATTTTTCCATGAATGGACAATTTCTGGTGGTCTAGGGGCCACATCCCAGGACTCTGGAGGGCCACAGAGGCTCTTCAGAGTCCACAAACATGTTGTGTCATCAGTGAATGACAGCTATTTTAGAAGTTACCAAGATTTTTAAACAGCATAGTGTCTGTCACCATGTCTTCCTATAGAGGAGAAAGAATGGAACTTAGTTATCTACTAGAACACTGGCTTAAGGCACTGTAAAATACTCTATAGTGAAAAAGATTGTGGAAGGACACAGCATAATGAGAGAAAGATCCAAAGGCCATGTGTTGGTGGCTACCTGAACAAGCTACAAGACCTGCTGAATGAAGCAGTTCTTCTGTTTTTCATATGACCTCTTTCACTTAGTCTGGGGTTGTGAAGACCTCATCTGGTGGGGACTCATTCCTCCTCCTGTAATTCCTTTCATTTCTTTTTTTATTTCTTTTTGTATTTAATTTTATATATATAAAAGAACAGAAAAAACAGCAAAATAACATAAGGAAGGAAAAAACAACACACATCAATATAACTAAAATATAACAAATATAACAAACATAAACCCCGTGTCACCCACCACCCTCGGGACTTGAACAGAATAACAACTTCATGATAATGATCTGCCCATTTCCCTCCAGAAGTACAATGAATCTTCTCCAGGTGTATACCCTTTACCCTTTTGAAATACATATACCAATAATTTATCCCATATTCCATTAAAATCATTAGACTTGCTCAGCCCTTTCCTAATTTTAATTTCACAAGTCAGTTTATCGTTAATAGCTAAATTCCATAACTCCTTATACCATTCTTTAATTCCTTTAATTTCCAAAGTAAGTAAGTAAGTAAGTAAGTAAGTAAGTAAGTAAGTAAGTAAGTAAGTAAGTAAGTAAGTAAGTAAAGTGCCATCAAATCAATTTTGATTTATGGCAAACTTTGCCAGGGTTTTGTAGGTATTAAAGTACTCAAAGTGGTTGACCAGACTTATATGGAAGACTGTCTCATTTGATGACCTTACTTGATAAGCAGGTTCATGTGTGCACTTCCCAACTCAGAGGATGGGGAACCTTCAGTACAGTTCATTGGATCCCACAGCCAGTGTAGGAATGGGGCAGCCAGATCTTCTGGAAAGCCAACAATAATGTGTGTGTTCCACCCTCCACCCCCTCCTCTGCTCCTCTTGAGTGCAGTGTGAGTTTGATATTTCAAGAACATTACACTTTTCATTCTGCAGAGATACAAATACCAGTTTGAGACAAGAGCATTGGCACCAAAGGATGAAGTGAAAGAAACACCTCACAGCAAAACTCCCGACTGACAATCCAGCATCTTTACTCATCATCACATAAAGTTCATGGTATTTAAAGGGAGTGTTTTAAATAACACCACACAGCTACATGGGCATTTGAGATTCACCTCCACGTAGTTCATTTCTGTATGCCAAGAAGCCAAAGAATGCTGTCTGGTGTTTTAGAAATGAAGACAGTCATAAACAATTCAGAGTGGCCCTTGTTGAAATCCAGATGACTTTTCATAAAAAATATTGGCTAAGATTCCATCGGTGCTCAGGCTTATAGCTAAAGGTCTCCCATTCAATTGCGACTATGGCTTATGCCAGGGCTGTTCAGCTTTGAACAGGCTGAGGTCTACTTTTTCCAGCCCAAAGTACTTGAGGGCTTCTACACTAAAATCTCTGTTTATGAATTTTATCTGTTCCGAGCACATGCTCATAAGTAAAAAAGAATTGTAAGTAGAGCAGCGGTTTCCCATAGGAATGCATTGAAAACCAATTAATACATTCTGGAAGGAACAGATTTCAATGTGCCATGGCCCTTGAACTGCCCTGCTCAGCTGAGACAATGGGCTGGCAGACCCAGAATTTTGATGGGGCAGTGGTGGTCCTTGGGATAGGGGAGGGAGGAGTGGAGAACTTATCCCCTCACTTTTTTTATTGATAGCCGGTGGGCTACTTTTGAACCCTTCGTGGGCTACCGGTAGCCCATGGTCTACCTGTTGTGCAGGCCTGGCTTATGCCATTTCACTTACACAAGTCTAAATTGCCACTGGGATTCTGCCCTACAATAAAATGTAAAGTAGAACAGATGTTCTGCTGTTCCAATAAATCTACATGATCACTTATATAACTATAACTATAACTAACTATAACTAACTATAACTATAACTATAACTATAACTATAACTATAACTATAACTATAACTATAATGTCTTCTTTTTCTTATTGTTTGTTCCACTTGATGGTGGGGTCTGATATAAGAGATAGACTAGTGGTTCTCAATGTTGGGTCCCCGAACGTTCCTGGACTGCAACTCCCAGAAATCCTGGCCAGCTTAGCTAGTACTGAAGAGTTTAGGTAGTTGTAGTCCAAAAACATCTAGGGACCCAAGGTTGAGAACCACTGAGATAGATAGATAGATAGATAGATAGATAGATAGATAGATAGATAGAGAGAGAGAGAGAGAGAGATTGAGAGAGAGAGAGAGAGAGAGAGAGAGAGAGAGAGAGAATGAGAGAGAGAGAGAGAGAGAGAGAGAGTTGAGAATGAAGCCATTGGAGGGGAAAAATAGCTGTGTGAAGTCATGTGACCTATGAAGACCAACACTTGTCATACAGATATGGGTATTAAAAAAAGACTGATGCTCATTTTAGAAGCCATTTTGACATTAGTTGGATTCCCGTGGATCTCTTCAGAGATTCCGGTAAAATGCATATGTGTTCATGCACACATGAACTTTACAAAGAGAAAATGGTGCTACAGCTATTGGTTACTGCAAACGCATAGGAGCCTCCTGGCCCAGTGCTTAAACTGCTGCACTGCCACCAAATCTGTCTCCACAACCTGGGGTTCAATCCCAGGTAGCTGGCTCAAGGTACACTCTGCCTCCCATCCTTCCCAAGTCATTAAAATAAGCTGCCATGTGGGGGGAGGGGGCAATGTGTTGCCCATACAATTACTTGTAAGCCCCCCCCCCCCAAAGAGTGCTTTAAGTGCTGTGGAGAGGCATATAAGCCGCACGCTTTAAAAGCTTTCCATACTGTGTTTATTAAAAAGCTCTTGACTTGATTTTGTGCTGGAGGTGAGATCTTACAGAGGACCTTGAGACTCCTCAGTGTACTGTTTTGTCATGCTGAGAGAAGCTGCCTAAACTAGACAATGGAAAAAACTATACACACCCTTCGATGTCAAGCAATGCACCTCTTCCGTGCAGCATTTGCCTACCTTATTATACATAGCTTTAAGGAAAGATCTGCTAAAGGCTGTGGGTATGCCAGTAAGCCCCAAGTACATCATCTCCACATTTCTAGCTGGATCTGCTATCTTGTATTTAGGCTGCTTTTAGACGACCCCTAAAATCCGATGCAAAAGGCTCCCAGATGTGGAGCTTAAAATTGTTTTCCCACCAGCTGTGGACTTTTTAAAAAATTAAGTACGACCATGCCCACCTAAGCATGCCCCAGCGCATTTTACAAATACCTGGTCTCCGGAGGTAAAAAAAATTATGATGCTGATTGTAAAGCTGTGGATGCCGGGCTCTCCTCGCCTTCTGTTTGTTTTGTTGTCCCTGCTGCCCCTTTAACAGACAGGAATCCCTACGGGGCTGCTCCGACACAGACAGAGGTGAGCCTGCATTTTTTTTCTCCCTTCGCCCCCTCCCCTCACCGCAGACAGGAGCAATGGAGTGCAGAAGCATGGGAACACAGGAAGCAGAACAAAACCCCACGATCCCTGGTCGGAATTTAAATTGCCAGTGGATTTTAGAGGTCATGTAAAAACGCCTTTAGTGAGAACGTGTGAATGGGATCTGTATGTCAGGGTGGCCAGATCTCTCCACAATGGAGCAATATGGTTTCCATTTTTCTAATCATCTCCATTCACGAGTGAGACAAGCAGTTTCATGTTTTCTTGTCCATGTCTCCATAAACTGCACAAATACACTAGGAAACCCATACCCATTAGGGATCAGCTCCATGATCTACTATGGATACCAGAAACCATGGATAAAAAGAAACCTACAAACATACAACATACAAGAGAAGAGTACAAAGGCCACAAAGTAGAAATTTGGTGTGTTGCACATATGGCTTCCTCTCACTATGGACTAATGAAACTGTGGATACTGATTTCACAGAAAAAGAGGCCTTGATGTACTAAAATATACCAGTAACAAGAGTCTATGAAGACAGAATATACGTACTTTCCCCTAAGGATTTTTTCTCCACCACTGAATGGTTCAACAGTCAGCCAAATGGCCTTGGATCTTTAATGTGTAAAGCTTCTGGCCCACCAAAGGTCCCAAATTCCTCATCCAATGGAGCCATCAAAAGCACAACTTTCTAATGCCCATTGAGACCCTTTTCCTAAAAAGCTACCTTTGGGGAGAAAATCTTTTCCAGTATCAATTAAAACAGTTATCTCAGAAAGTAAGTTTTGGAGGCATGGCGAGAGGTGCTTCTTGGCGGAAGCAAAAAGCAGGATGATGGCAGATTTAAAAATGCAGGCTCCCAAATGTGATGTTAAAAAAGGAAAAGTAGAAGAAGTCTAATAAGCAGGGGAAAGTCTGCTTAAGGAATCCCCCCCCCCAAATGTCAGGTGTTATTCATTCCCTGCCAATCTTGTCACTCCACAGCAGGGTTCTTAATTGAGTAATGATGATAATCACATACTCTGTGGGCAAGAGACAGAGATATCTGAGTAAGAGGCAATTGAACCCAACATGACCTAATTTTCACAATGTCTTATCACAGAAACCCACTTCCATATAATTTAAATTTATCTTTTCTTTTTCTTTTTTCTTTTTGGCAAGGGAAAAAAATGTCTGGTGGAATTACTGTTCTGTTGACTGCTGAAGTCATCAGAGTGCAAAGCTCTCCACTCGGCTGCTTTAGAAAGCTCAGGTTTATTTGGAACTGGGTTTAAAGTTTCCAAGATTGTCATGGAGGCAACTGAACAAAGCATTGGTCAATCTTCCTATTAATCTTCCTATTTTTGTGTGACACAGAGACAGATTGGTTTGCTCTTTTTTAAAAAAACAACAACAGAGATCCGATGATATAATCACAACAGCAAATTGATCCATCCCCAGAATGTCCTACCCATACTTTGTGGGAGGTTTGCTCTAGTTTGGTCCATTTCCAGTGCACATAATTACAGGGAATGGAACAACATTGAGCCTTGTGGTGGTCAAGGCTGCTAAGGATCCTTCCGCTGTCAATTACTGGTACAGCAAAATGGCTTAATTAGTAAGCTGCTGCAGAATATTAGCAAACTGAGCGTATCTGGTTCAACTTTGGAGAGATAGGGGAAGAGATGATGATGATGATGATGATGATGATGATGATGATGATGGAGGTGAAAACAAAGAGC
>JAHTLZ010000288.1:2020098-2033423 GCA_023846285.1 Phrynocephalus versicolor
CTGAGCATATCTGGTTCAGCTTTGGAGAGACAGGGCAAGTGGTGATGATGATGATGATGATGATGATGATGATGATGTCTCCACCTGTAATAGGCCATCAACTTTGGAGAAATAGGGGAAGCAATAATGGTGATACCTGTTGTAGACCATCACTGATGTGCTGCATCATTTAGATCAAAATTTTAAAATTATTTTCTTTACTTTGTGTGAAGTGTCAATTAAAACTGTGACTGTAAGCAGCTTATCAATCAGCATTATATACAAGGCAAAGAAAATATTTTTAAGATTGCAGTCTAATGGCAAGGGTCTACCAGAGGACAATATATCTATACAGGATATCTATTTTCACTTCCCCCATCTCAACCAGATGTTGTGGTCCAAACCATCTGGAGTGCCGCAGTATCCAAAGCACTGATCTATCAGGCCCCTTCCAACTTTGCAAGTCTAAAGCTGTCCTTGCTTTTGCGATGCTGCTGATGGACTTCAGTAATCATTTGAAATGATGCACCTGAAAACTTGGGCCAACACTGAGAGACCGCCTCTTTCTCTTTCCACTTACCGGTATCTTTCCGCAGTGGGCAAAGAAGCAAGAGAGAGGTCTTTCCTCTGTGCAGGACTCTTGCCCAAACATACAAACAGGTTCTAACTAGGCAATTGCAAAATGGTTGTTGAGGATTAAAAGTATGTCCCAGTCATAATTATTTCTAATCTCTGCTGATACCTCCATATCTTGCTCCTTAGGCCTTGAGGAGCAGACAATTAGGACGGCTAGGTGGGAATAACAGATAACGAACTGCAGATATTGTAACACCGGGTTGAGTATGAGTCAGAGCACATCTGGCAATGTGGACTCAGTAAATTAATTTGGACATGCACCGATGGACTATAATCAAGTCTTGTGTCAGCCAATAAAGAGCAGCGTAATGAAATACCAAAGCTTGCATTAAGTTTAATCACAGCAAAATTCCATTGGCTTCAGAACTTTGCACCGCAGCCTAGGACAGGATGAACCATCAAGCATCAGCACGCAGGGCAATGTCTTTCACAACCCAGCACAGAAAAAAAGATTAGCATTCAAATATGCAGTTCTATGCCTGTCTAGACAGAAGAAAGTGTGAGGGAAACCATTGGGACTTATTCCCTAAACAGACGTAGGACGGCCATATAATTTACTTGCATCTAAAGCAAAGCAAAGTGTTCTGTTTATATACAGCCCCATACCACTTCAAGTAGTCTCTGGGCGGTTTACAATTTTAATTACAGTGTTCAGGCTACACATTGCCCCCCCCACAGCAAGCTGGGTACTCATTTTACTGACCTCGGAAGGATGGAAGGCTGAGTGAACCTTAAGCCTGCTACCTGGGATTGAACCCCAGGTGGTGAGCACAGTTTTACCTGCAGTACAGGCATTTAAACCACTGCGCCACGGCGAAGTTTCCACACTGATTTATGGAATTAAAATAGTTTTACCCCTCTTTTAAGAAAGGAACCAAAGCGACTAACATCATACAAGGCAATATTAAAGCTGAAAGTAATGAATTATTCAAATATTAAACAAGAAACTGAAAGCTTGTATTGCACCTGGCACACGAAATACTTGTTTCTGTGTCTCAAGGAAACCAAATCCATTTGCTTCTATAGACAGAAATGAGAGTTGCAGATAGTGAACAAAAAGCAAATACAACTCTTTAGGGTTGCAAAGAAAAACAGGGTGAAAACAGGCATAAAGTGAAATGTATTTTCTGTGTGAATAAGTCATTTCCCCTCCAAGAACCATGCTTTTTTCACGGATCTATGTCTCAGGAATCAAACTTCCAAATTCTAATCGTTCTTTACCATCCAGAACAAAGCATGTTGGACTACCACACATGGAGGGGAGGAAAAGCACATGCTGTGACAAATGGATGCCTTTCTCCATGTGCAGGAGCACTGCCTCTAAATACATGCTCAGCAAGTTTAATCGATGGAGACATGTTTTCAGTGATATGTTGGAGTGAAATTTCTGTATAGACTGCATTCGGAAGACCATGACAGCAAATAATTAAAATAATATCAAAATTCTCAAGCTTGTATGTAAATACTTTTTAAAAAAATTATGGATCCTGTATAAAAATATTGCCCATCTGTGGGGATATGGGAAGGGAACAAGACATTGTCATAATCTCAGAGTGCCACAACTATTCAAATCAGAATGAGTAAGAAACATCTTGCTTCTGAATTCCAAAGCAAATTTCTTTGAAAAGCTCACTACCAGTGCAATCTATTTTGCAACATAAATTCTTCTTCAGAATCTAGAAAATTTCATATCCTTAATGTTGCTTTATTCCTCACATTGACCGTGGCTTTTTGGAGGCACCATGTAGAGGGGAATTAGGGTTACCAAGGTTGCTAGGAATGGTAAAACACAATTATGTCTTCTCACCTGTGGGAAAACCATAGAGCAAACTATGGGCGCTTTTACACGACCTCTAAAATCCGCTGGCAACTTAAATTCGGACCTGAGATTGTGGGGCTTTGTTCTGCTTCCTGTGTTCCCACCCTACCACACTCCATTGCTCCTGTCTGAAGTGAGGGGAGGGAGAGAAAAAAGGGAGCAGCCCCGTAGGGATTCCTGTCTGTTAAAGGGGCGGCAGGGACAGCAAAAACAAACAGAAGGTGAGGAAAGCCCAGCATCCACAGCTTTACAATGCACATCAGAAATTTTTTTACCTCCGGAGACCAGGTACGTGTAAAATGCACTGGGGCACGCTTAGGTGGGCGTGGTCATACTTAATTTTTTTAAAAGTCTGCAGCTGGTGGGAAAACAATTTTAAGCTCCACATCTGGGAGCCCTTTGCATCAGATTTTAGGGGTTGTGTAAAAGCAGCCTATCTGTACAATATAACTCGGATCTTCTTGGAGAAGATTCTAACCCTCAAATCTTCTTGGAAAAGACCCTAACCCTCACAACCCCATCTATTAATTCCAAACACTTCAGTCTACAGATTCATGGGGTTGAAATTGTGAATAGCAGCAGTTCTAGGGCTTCACTTAATCTACATTGGGGAAGAGTACCATCTAGGGAAGAAGCAACCAAGAGATGAAGGCATTGCCAAGTTCTTATACCAGACTATGTCTATAGAACAGGTTAAGCTTAAAACCACCAGCAATGACATATTAATTAGGCCATGAAGGGGCATGATGCATCGCAGCCAGACAATGGTTATGTATGGATTTCCATCACAACGAAAAAAAGTAACCAGGTTCTGACTATTTATTTGCTCCCTCGCTATTGAGTAAAGCTGAAATCTAGTTCCTCATAAGGCTGGATGTTACATCGCACTGGCTTATGGAATGCCAAGTGTCAACTCGGAGTTTGCAAAAAAGGCAAACGCAAATGAGATATCATTATCTCTTGCTTTTATTCCAAGGGAGCTGCAAGGTCAAAGTCATCTGGAATGCACTCTGCTTTGTTAAGAGCTGCTTTTTCAGCTCACAGGGATGAATGAGAGAAAGAGAAGGGAAGTTTTCATGGGCGAAATCACAACTTTGTTGCTCATCACTTCAGCATGCAACACAGAGGAACAAAAGAAGGAAGGAAGGAAGGAAGGAAGGAACGAAGAAAGAAAGAAAGAAAGAAAGAAAGAAGGAAGGAAGGAAGGGGTTCCACAGGGGTCGTCTCTCTCTCCCATGCTGTTCAACATTTACATCAGGCCGCTGGCAGAGGTCATTAGGGGACATGGAGTCTGCTGTCATCAGTACGCTGATGACACGCAGCTCTATGTCTCCTTTTCCACCGCTGCAGATGAGGCTGTCCGGACCCTCGATCGGTGCTTGGGCGCAGTTATGGAATGGACCAGGATTAACAGGCTCAAACTCAACCCCGATAAGACCGAGGTTATGTTCTTCGGGGCTACCCCATCCAGCTACGGTGGCCCATTTCCCACCTTGGAGGGCGTTTCCCTCAGGCCATCGGACTCAGTCCGGAATCTGGGAGTAGTCCTGGACCCGGCGCTCAACATGGAGGCCCAGGTGTCCGCCGTGTCCAGGGCTGCCTTTTTTCACCTTCGTCGAATCGCCCAGATTCGACCGTACCTGGATGGGGACTCCCTTAGAACAGTGGTCCAGGCGTTGGTGATCTCGAGACTGGACTATTGCAACACGCTCTACATGGGGTTGCCCTTGAATCTCATTCAGTGTCTGCAGCGGGTCCAAAATGCAGCGGTCAGACTGGTGGCGGGTGTGCGTCGATTCGAGCATATCACCCCAGTTCTGGCTCGCCTGCATTGGTTACCCGTTGCAGCCCGAATCAGATTCAAGGTCATGGTTTTGGTTTACAAAACCCTCCATGGCCTAGGACCTGGTTACCTGACAGAGCGGATCGACCAGCGGTCAACTTCGGCCCGTCCAACTAGGTTGTCGCGGGCGCACATGCTGCGCGTGGCCACGCCCAGAGAGGCTCGGAGGACTTCCACCCGCTCCCAAGCCTTCTCTGTGGCTGGCCCGACGCTGTGGAACCATCTACCAGCAGAAGTGCGCCTAGCAGAGTCCCTGCCTGCCTTCTGGAAAGCTCTGAAAACCTTGCTGTTCCGGGAGGCATTTGGATGATTTTTTTCCCCTTTTCTCCCGCCATCGCCATCTTTGCAATTGTTGTTTTATATGTTTTATATGTTTAATTTTTACTAGTATGTGCAATTCCGTTGTTTTCCCAATTGTTTGTGAACCGCCTGGAGTTCCCCACCAGGAAGATGGGCGGTATATAAGTCCCATAATAAATAAATAAATAAATAAATAAATAAATGAAGGAAGGAAGGAAGGAAGGAAGGAAGGAAGGAAGGAAGGAAGGAAGGAATTCCTTGCTGGCATTCCCTGCTGACCTGTCCTGAGTGGACGAAATTATAGAGCAAATTGTATGATCTACTGGTTTGAGCCAGGATGTTCTTGCCTTGGAAGTTTGCCTCTCTGCCATTTTATTGCCTGGCGAACTGATGAATCGAAAATTGCCAAAAATCCATCAATTTCTATTCTGTTTATGGCAAATTCAAATTGACAAATTTTGATGAACTGCCCTTATTCATCAGAAAATGTGACTCATTTTTTTCAATTTGTCCCCATTTCTACTTTGAACCCTTCCTCGCCACAGATGTGACGTCGCTCTTGGTACTGCCAGCGAGGGCTGAGGGGGACTTATCATTCAATAAAACTTGGGAGGATCACACAGGTCAGATCACCTCTCCTGGCATAGCAGCTGCCCATCCATGGTTCTTCTATGCACTAATACCTTGCTGCCTTGTTACGCGCTGATTCAATACAGCGCACATGCTGGAGTGGCAATTTCGTAGCACTTGACGGGGGCTTGATCTACCTAAAAAAAGGTAGCTTGTGCCTTGGGGACACCTGGGGTCTGGACTACCTCCTCTGTGCCAAGACTCTCTGGTTGTTTTCTCTACCTTCCTCCCCCTCCCTCTTTAAACCAGGCCTTCAGAACTCTTAGTGGCTTAGACTGAATTTATTTATTTATGTATTTATGTATTTATGTATGTATATATGTATTTATGTATGTATGTGTGTATGTATGTATTTATTTATTTATATACCGCCCCATCTTCCAAAGTGGAACTCTGGATGGTGTACACTTAAAAACAGACAGCAGCAAACAAACATGAGAATCAGAGGCAAACTACCAATAAGAATAGGGCCTCCTTGAAGAGATGTGTTTTCAAGACTTTTTTAAAGGCGGGCAGGGACGCTGCTTGGTGCAACTCACTAGGGAGCTGATTCCACAGCGTAGGGCCCACCACAGAGAAGGTGCAGTTGCGCGTAAGCGATTTCCGTGCCTCCCTGGGTGTGGCCACCCTAAGTGAGCACGCCTGTGCCGTCCTCGTGGTCTTGGTCCCGGCTGACCTTTGAGAGATATGGTCCGACAGGTACTCTGGTCCCAAGCCATGGAGGGCTTTGAAGATCAAAACCAAGACCTTGAACCTTATCCGGAGACCAACGGGTAGCCAATGCAGGTGAGCCAGAACTGGGGTGAAGTGATTCCTGTCCCTTCTTGTCCTCTAAGAACATAAGAACATAAGAAGAGCCATGCTGGATCAGACCAAAGGCCCATCTAGTCCAGCTTCCTGTATCTCACCGTGGCCCCACCAAATATGTCTGGGGGCGCACGAGACTAGATATCAGTCTCCTGATACCACTGCCCTGCATCTGGCCCTTGAAGTACCCTGTTTTTTTTAAAAAAAAAACCCTGGAGATTTCTCATCTGCATCATGGTTTGTAACCTGTGATGGACTTTTCCTCCAGGAATCTGTCCAATCCCCTTTTGAAGGCATCCAGGCCAGATGCCATCACCACCTCTTGTGGCAGGGAGTTCCATAGACTAACAACATGCTGGGTGAAAAAAAAATCTTTTGTCTGTCCTCACCCTCCCAACCCTCAGTTTGAGTGGATGTCCCCCAGTTCTGGTATTTTGTGAGCGGGAGAAGAGCGTCCCTCTTTCGGCTTTACTCATGCCCTGCATTATTTTGTATGTCTCAATCATATCCCCCATCAGGCGCCTTTCCCCCCCTCCTTCAGGCAAATCCCTGGTCTAGTAAAATCCATGTCAAACTTTTGAGTATTGGAATTTCCTCATCGGAATCCTTAAAAACGGATCTCGCCATAGCTAAATGACTTATTGGACAAAGAATGGACGACATTGAATTCCAAAGTAACCATTCTTTAGTTGGGGGCGTTTGTTCCCCCCGGAATTTCGGCATAGTCCCATCACGCCGTATTCCATCATATTTGCCGTCCCTCTCTTCAACATCCCATCGTCTTGCGTTTACTAGTGCGAGGTTTAACGTTTTCCCCTCAAATGTGCGAAGACATAGATTTTCCAAGGGTTCAGTGTCCCCCTTATGTGAGTGTGATAAGAAGTCGGTGGAATCCCTTTCACATATAATACTCTATTGTCCTTTGCATAGTACAGCTAGAAGAAATTTTTTAAGTCTTATTATACAGAAGTTATCCGATAAGCCCATGGAGCACCACATGGCCTTACTATTACAAGACATTGATTCACACACAACCTTGCAAATGGCGAGATTTCTTAATACGTTAAAAAACAACAACGGGCAGGACAGCTATAATAGGGAGTCAGACGATTCACTTTGGGCAACCTACTCATTGCTGAGTACTCCTGATATTCCGATGTATGCACAATGAGCTCTGATGTATGAACACTTTTTATATTACGACTAGAGATGGGCACGACTAAAAAAAATGGTGTTTCATTTGTCGTTTGGTCGTTTAGAGGTCCGTTTTGGTTCGTTTTCGTTTTTGTGAGGTTTTTTGCAAAAAAAAATCGTTTTTGTTTCGTTACGCAACGAAATGAAAAAACGAAAATGAAAACAAAAAATGCTGTTTCGTTACCATTTATCACAATTCAATGTATTTGCCATAACGAAAACAAAGCGTTTGACAAAATTTTTCGTGTTTCAGGTCGTTTCGTTTCATTTTTGAGTCAAAATTCGTTTTTCGTTTCATTACGTAACGAAACGACAAAATGAAAACGAAAATGAAAAATCGCTCATTTCGTGCCCATCCCTAATTACGACCTACGTATTTTATGTGTCTCTTTTAACAATTAATGGGCTTATAGCTGTAATAAACTTGACTTGACTTGACTTTCCTCCTTCAGGTGGGCCAGGTGCAAATAATGGAGGTAACAAGAGGCATCCTTTCATTCTTATTAGAGGTGCCAAAGTAGTAACATCCTGGATTCACACTCTCATTTTCAGAAAGGATAACAGGAAATCTAAAATTCGGGAGCTATTCAGAGGAAAAGAAGTCCTGTTTAAGCGCCATTTTCTGCTCAATTGGCTCATCGTGCCCCTCAAATATCTGCTTTTAACTTGCTACAAGAGGCAATCACTGTAAGAAATACAATTTTTTTTCTGATATATTATCCTTCCTCTTTTGTAGGTCAGAAACATTTCTAAGAGCTGTGCCTTTTGCTTTGATCGTAGACACGTATGGACGCACCTGCACATCCACAGAAAAGCTAGGCAGACAGGTGACAGGGAAGCTTTAAGAAGCAAGACCTTTTCAATTCAAAGATTTTTTGTGTGCACGTAAGAGAGAAATGTAACAGTTTCTGATCTGTCACTGCAAGGAGGAAGGAATTAAATGCCTGAAGGAAACTGGAGTCTCCAAATTGGACCACTTTCAAGAGTTGCAGCCTCTGTATCTATTTCAAAATTAGAAATGAATCATCTGCAACAGGAGCGGAGACTTCTTTCACTCACATATTTTGCTCCTTTGTTCGCACATCCGACCAACTCTCTCTTTACTTTTGCTTTACTTTATTTAACATTTATATACTGCCTGCTTGTGTAAAAACAACTTAAGGCAGTGTACAAACACGCAAAAACAAACATGCAAAAAGAGATAAAAGTTCCCAAACTGAGACCGACCTAACATCTCGCCCTGTTACAGGTGAGAAGAAACATTTTACAGAAATGAAACAAGGAATGATTTGATTCCCTCATTGGAAACAGTTATGAGTTAATTTATGAGTTAAAGATCTGCTTAAATAAAATGTCTTGACTGGTTGGAGTGTGTTATTAAAGATGAGTCTAAACTACCATCCTTTGACAAAGTGTGCCAGAACTTCCAAGCAACACAAGAAAAATCCAAGGGAAGCATCCCTCTTCTATATTTCATTGCATTGCATTGCAGTTCTTTGCATTGCATTGCATTGTATCCCCCCACTACTACAAAGATACACATGTGCCAAGTACAGACAAAATCAGAAACTGTCTGTGAAGATTCTCAATCATCCAGATGAGGTTATGTGGGAGCTGAGTCATGGCTACTGGACTTCTTTTCTTGTGGGATCAAAACGTTTTGCTACTGATCCAAGAAGAAACTGAATAAGCTACTTGGATGAATATGGGAAAAGCTATTTGGATGAGCAACAATACATTTTGATCCTGCAAGAAAAGAAGTCCACTTGCCATGACTCAACTCCAAGATAAAATAGATCACTATTCTGTGTGAAGGATAAAGGTGGGCTTTTAAGAAGTAAGTTCAGTAAACTATCTAAGGAGCGCTGGTTTTTTAACTTGCAGGATTTAAAATGTTTTGAATTGTTTATAAACTTGATTCTGGATCTCAGTTGTTGTTTTTTGTTTAATATGACATTTATATAATGTTTTTAAACGTGTAATTTTATCTGTTGTAAGCTGCCTTGGATCCCCTATAAGGGGAAAGGTAGTGTACACATATAAATAAAGGAAGGAAGGAAGGAAGGAAGGAAGGAAGGAAAACTTAAATTCAACTGCTAGTCTGAACTACAGTAGACCCATTGACTCAACTGCTGAATAGCATCTGCACAGATGGAGCAGTAAGATCCTCTAAACCAGTGGTGGCAAACCTTCAGCACTCCAGATGTTTTGGACCACAACTCCCAGAATTCCAAGCCTATATTGCCAATGACAAAGGACTGTGGGAGTTGTGGTCCAAAACATCTGGAGTGCTGATGGTTCACCACCACTGCTCTAAACTCCTCAAGGATGGCTAGGAAACTATGTTTTTTAAAGATATACCAACCCCTGAAGCCAACCAAAGACCAGTAAGAACATACTGTTGCAATCGAAAGGAGAATTGCGATGAAGAAAATGTCAAAAGGGAACCCAAGGTCATTATCTTCCTCCCTTCCACAAAGCTCAAGGGGCAGAGCAAGGAAAGACCCACAAGGCCACTTACTAAAGCACACAGGAGGTCCACGGCTTCCAGGATGAGCTCTTGGTGGCCAATGCGAGTGACTCCCAACTCTTCCAGCTCCTGATGGGTGATGTGCAAGAGTTGTTCTCCATTGATCTTTTCTCTCTCGAAATTTTTAATGTATTGTTGCAGGCAGTCGTCAAGGCCTAGTTCAAAACACGAACAGTGGAGGCACGTGATTAGGAAGAAAACGAGAAAAACACAACGCACAAGCTGGCTGGCTGCTGCTTCTCTTCTCTTTGAAACTAGGTTACTTTCATCTCGATGGAACATAATAAGGGTGTTTTTTTTTCTTGAAGGAAAGGATGGAGTGGAAAATGATACTCCTTTCCTATTCTTTTCCACAGAAAATCTCTTTTATTACATAGCACCCACCTGAGGTAAGGCACGGTATGATGAGGTTAAGCCAGGCATGTCCAAACTTCGGCCCTCCTGATGTTTTGGACCACAACTCCCAGAATTCCAAGCCTGTATTTCCAATGGCAAAGGAGGGTGGGAATTGTGGTCCAAAACATCTGGAGGGCCAAAGTTTGGACATGCCTGGGTTAAGCCATACAACAAATTGTAGAGCAGCAACAATGATGCCACAGTTGACTTTGCAGGGCATAAAGGTGCCAATAAAAGGCACAGAAGAGCAACCATCAAATGTGTCTCACCGCCAACCCTTGTGTGGTTGCCCTGCTGGACTTTCCACATGCGAAATGCACACAATACGAAGAGGGTCTAAATTAAAGCTTTCTGTCAATGATATTGCCAAGACAGGCCTTCAGAAGTCTGGGGATCCACGCAGTAGAAGGAGCAGGTGGCTCCTGTGAAGACATGTTCTTAAGTCAACAAAATAAGAACCACAGGCCTGCAAAATCTCCTTCTGCATACAAACATTTGAGGGTCTGTTGCAGGGGTCATAATCTTGCAACCGGTGGATTTCATGTACACCCATAGCCTTTTCTTTTCCTGTGACTGTTCAGAATCCCCATCATACCACAACATAAATATTTTAGGAGGAACATCAAGACATCAAGGAGAAACATCCACCACCATCTTGTTCTGTCAGAAAACTCAATAACCTCCAGAAAGGGGGAAGTGGTAGTATAATCTTTGAAGACCAGAGACAGGCTGATAAAATAGTATTACTCCACAATACACACACAAAATGCTGTAATGTTTGTTATCTTCCCAACCTTCCCCAAACCAGATGTTTTTAGACTAAAACTCCCCAAACCTTTCACCAATAGCTGCACTGGTCATGATTTCTGGGAGTTGTAGTCTAACAACATCTGGGGACTCAAAGTTGAGAACCACTGTTGTAGAAGAAGGACCGGCCAATAAACCATCAGAGGGTATTTGTACACGACCCCTAAACTCTGCAGCAAATGGCTGCCAGCTCCGGAGCTTACAATTGTTTCCCCACCAGCTCCGGAGTTTGCAGGAAATTAAGTGCGACCACGCCCACCTAAGCGCGTCCCAGCACACTTTTCATGTACCTGCTCTTTGAGGGTGAAAATCCCCACGTCCGGATGTAATCTGGTGAGTGCCGGGCTCTCCTCGCTTCTGTTTCTTTCTTTTTTTTTTTTTTGCCTCCCACCCCTTTAAGAGAAGGAATCAGGACGACGCTGGGGCCGGGGAGGCTTGGACTGGCAAACGGAGGTGAGCCTGCATTCTTTTGTCCCCTTTTTTCTCCCTCTCCTCACGCAGGCAGGATCAAGGAAGTGCGGAGGGGTGGGGACGCAGGAAGAGTAACGAACCCCCAAGATCTCTGGTCTGAATTTAAGTGGCCAGAGGATCTTAGGGGTCGTGTGAAAAGGCCCAGAGTTAAAACTGCCAAATGCACCACAGATATGGATGGAGGCCTCCAGCTTCTTAGTACAGAATCCATTCTACTATTCGGAACATTTTTTCTTTTGGAGCCAAGGGCCAAATGGGGAATGTGCAGCAAGGGCCACATTCAGTCTTATTGAGTGTCTCTGGGGCCATGTTCCAGTGGAGAGCAGATCCAAGGGCAAAATGTCTCTTGAGGATTTTTTTTTACCACAGAGCCATAAAACAACAGCCACCATATCAACAAACCCAACTCGCACAACAAGACCCGAGGCAAAAACTTCCTGCAACTCCCTTTCTTCCCATCATATTTAAAACTAACCAATCTTCCTCTTTCCCCTCCCCTACCGCCACTCACCCAGCTCTGTTTCTGTAGGAATTTACAACAGGACTTGATTGCAAATATATAGAGATGGGCATGAAACGAGCGATTTTTCGTACTTTTTTGAGTCGTGCCCATCTCTACAAATATACCTACATACAACAGCCAATGAATATTTGGTATGAAATGTATACTTCATTACATATTATATTGCAAACCTCATTCTGCTGCTGTATGTCTGAAGAAGAGGATGTGTCCACGAAATGTTACATTAAAATATGAAAGTTAGTCTTTAACGTACCACATGTGGTCTTTTTGTCTTTTATTTTGTTTTTCTTTGACTTTTCCCTGGAATTCTTGCACAGACTAACATGGCTGCCCTCTCCAAAGAGGAAAAAGGGCGGGGCTGAAAATAACAGAATATATAGTATTTTAATTTAAACCCTGTTTTTTTTTTTTTTTTTTTTTTTTTGAGGAGTGACAGTTCAGACTTTAGAAAGTGGGGGTGGAGGGAGTACAAAATCTTGGCATCTGAAATGAAATTGACACAGCGACAGAGGTAAGGTCCTCTGGGATACCATGGATGGATAGGTTGTGACTAGATTAAAC
The DNA here is from genome assembly GCA_023846285.1 of Phrynocephalus versicolor. Lineage (NCBI taxonomy): Eukaryota > Metazoa > Chordata > Lepidosauria > Squamata > Agamidae > Phrynocephalus > Phrynocephalus versicolor. The sequence continues at coordinate 2,032,595 of JAHTLZ010000288.1, forward strand.
TGCAAGGTTTTCCCACTCCTGGTAGATACAATGGGGGGGGGCATTTTGTGCTGCACTTTGATCTCTTTGAAAGGGTAGTAGAATAAAAATATTGTAAGAATTAGCACATCTTCACAGCTCTCTGATGTGGCGTATCTCAGGACATGTGCTCAGGAAATAATGCCCCTTTTAATGGAATGTATTTATTTGAAGGGAGATCAGAGGTAGGAGGTGGGAAGGGCGAAAGAGCAACTTTCCAGAAATGAGTTTACCCGCCATTGACAAGATTAAAATAGCTGCCAGCCAAGGGAGAACCTTTTAAATCTGCCAAACCCAAATGAATGCAGCAAAAACAATTCCGGCACCAGGGATCTGGGGCTCCCCGTTAGCAAAATGGGCAGTCAGACAAGGTAAAGTGTAGCTCTGTATTTTAAAATCAGAGGTTTCCAAATCAGGAAGGAGATGGTATAAACAAGTATTAGAAGAGTCAAGCTATAGGATAAGAGTTGATTTGAAATAATTACGGGGTGGGGGTGGGGGTGGGGGAACAATATTGGAACATTTCTTGGACCATGCGAGACTGTTGTTACATAAAACTCACAGGTACTGACTGACGAGGGTGCCAGATAGCGAGACAGGGTTGTCTTTCTTAGACCAACATAGAAATCTGAGGGATTGTGTCTAAGATTCTCTGCTTACAAAGCAGAGAAGACATGAAAGCTTTGTCCCTTGCTGAAAGTGCTACCTTAATGGGGTTTCAGGGGGGAAACCTTTCCAGTTCTTCTCACAGAATCCTAGAATCCTAGAGTTGGAAGAGACCTCAAGGGCCATCCAGTCCAACCCCCTGCCA
>JAHTLZ010000288.1:2043574-2066524 GCA_023846285.1 Phrynocephalus versicolor
AATAAATAAATAAATAAATAAATAAATAAATAAATAAATAAATAAACTGTATTTTTGTCTTTGTATTTTTATTTGACTCGGGTCTTAATTGTATATATCTTTTGTGGATCATTTCATTTTTGCATAGAATTGCTTTCCTTATATTGTTCACCGCCCTGAGGTTCCTTTGGGAAAATTGGGCTGTATATAAATATAAAAATAAATAAATAAAATAAATAAAGTTGTTATTTTGAGCAAAAGCCAATATTCAGCAGTATTCCTTAGGTCCATATTTCCCATCAGAGTGTATGCCAAAATATATCTATTTGATGCAGTGCATTGATTAAGATAGCTCTGCAGCCTTAAAAGTTCCAATTAAAATATCAAAACAGTAATTGTTTTTATTGCAAGGAGAGCAGGAACTCATTAGGATGACGGGGACTAGCATAATGAACAGAAACTGTCAGCCACAGAATTCATTCTAAATGGTTCCCTAGATGAGTTCTAATTAGCTTCCAGGTTGGGAAATAAAAAAAGAACAAGAGGAAACAATCCCTGTTTATAGTTAGGGTGCTACAAAGAAATTATGTAAAACTTTCTTGAAAGGAAACTCTCTCCCCGACAATGTCAAAAGCTTCCTGGTTTGTGCTGAACAGAACGCAATTAGCCTTTGGAAAAGACAGGCAGGAAAGGGTCGGCTTGTGGGGGGGGGGTGATATTGAAAAGAGGAGCGCAGGCAGAAAAGTGGAGGAAATCTTAAGAAAGAGACAATTAATGGGAAAACAGAGTCCTTAATCAGATTACAATTGAAAGACTTTGAATCCATACACTCCTAAATGGCTTCTGAGTCCAAATCAGGCAGCTGATCCTCTTGCTGAATTGATAAAATAAATGAGAGAACCCCCCCCCCCCGAGTCTGCCAGGAAGTTTGAGGTGCAACCCTGGAGGCCATCCACAACGCAGCACAACTTTATTGAACTCATTATCTAACATCTTCAAAACCTGGTAATGCATTAAGCCGTAATTAGGAACGAAGAGAAACGACATCCCGAAAGCAGAATGTCTTGTGGCCTGCTGCAAGTTTAATTTCCACGTCACCAGGTCCAAACGGTTTGTATAACATAAAATCTGTACAACATAAAAAATTCAAGAGAGAGGGGGAAATTTGCTGAACAGAATCGCCTATGGGGCGAATCCGTACAACATAAAACTGGTCGCGATAAGGGCTTATTCCATTTTCAATGCATTCCTATGGGAAATTTGTATAAAGGTGAGAGTGCTGAGAGTATAAAGGAAAATTTGCTTAACAGAATTTCATCTGGAACGAATGAATTCCTTTATACAAGGTACCACTGTGCATTGTTTCGTTTCTTCTCTTATACAACCTCGAGAACCTACAAGGTGCATCTGCATGGCAACTAGATTCCCGATTCACCTTTGGAAATCAAGGCATGGAGTGTCACACCCAGATTGAGGTTCGACACTAGAGGCCATCTAACAAGCGATCTTTCATTGCTAGAAGTGGTGAAGAAGCCAGCAACTGGAATCTAGGCTGCGCTTATTCATCTCTGGCAGCCAATATGTCCACCACTAGCCCAATGAATCAGTGGGGTAACTAGCTGCAAATCCAGAAACTGGGGGTTCAGTTCCCTGCCGTGTGTCCCAGGAGAAGGGAAGGTCAAACTACGTTGGAATACTCTTTACCTAGAAAACCTTGGAGAAGGTCAGCATAAGCAGGAATTGACTGGACAGCAGTTATTATTTTAATGTCCCCGCCCTTGTTTCAGTGTAGGAACATCTTTGGACTTCAAAACGTAGGGTTTCCACCACCATCCCTCAAACTGGAGCCAGAAAGCAATATGTTGGAAGGAGTATCAGAAAATGGAATACAGTAGGACCTCCATATCCACGGTTTCACTTATCCGTGGTCTGAAAATATTATGCATGCTGTGGTATCTGCACTCTAGTGGCTCTCAGTTCTGGCAATGCATGTTCAAAATTTCGTTCTGTTCCCCCTCCTTTACTATACTACAGGGCTGTTCATCTTTGAACAGCCCAAAGTCTACTTTTTTCAGCCCAAAGTGCCTGAGGGCTACTACACTAAGATCTCTACTTATGAATTTTATCTGTTCCGGGCACATGCTCACATAAGCAAAAACGTTTGTAAGCAGAGCAGTGGTTTCCCATAGGAATGCATTGAAAACCAATTAATCTATTCTAGAGGGAACAGATTTCAATGCGCCATGGCCCTTGAACTGCCCCGCTCAGCTGAGACAGTGGGCTGGCAGACCCAGAACTTTGCTGGGGCAGTGGTGGTCCTTGGGGTGGGGGAAGGAGGAGTGGAGAACTTATCCCCTCACTTTTTTATTGATGGCTGGCGGACTACTTTTGAACCCTTCACGGGTTACCAGTAGCCCACGGTCTACCTGTTGGGCAGGCCTGATATACTATATATTAGCATTCACTATTATCAGTGGATTTCAGTATCTCTGGAAAGGGTCACCATAAGTCAGAATTGACTTGATTGCACAGGATGATGTTGGTTGCTGCAAAAAGACAGTCTTGGATTCTACTGTCTCAGTGGGTGTCCTGTTTCGGCCGTGCCCAATGCCAGTTGCAAGGCAATTATCCTTGAGCCATTCTCCTCTTTGTGGGGCCGATGGGTCATGCCAGGGAAATAAAGTGTGCATATCCGCCGTGTCCACATTTTAAAATGCAAACAAGTGAACGAAGACTGAAAACAACTTGGTCAAAGGGAAAGATATGCAAACCAAGCAAAATGCACAAATAAATGCACACGTTAAGGTAAAATCTATAAGTAAGTTTGCAGATTTGCGAAAAAGAAAGGTGTTTGGAATTCGACAAAATTTCAACAAAGCAATGTCTCTCAAGGGCATGGAAGAGAAGGATGGGGAAAGAAAACAGGTGAGTTTCCAAAAAGAAAGGAAGGAAGGAAGGAAGGAAGGAAGGAAGGAAGGAAGGAAGGAAGGAAGGAAGGAAGGAAGCTAAATCAGAATACAAGATGGAATCATACCCAGAGTTGACATGAAATTCCAGGTGGGGTCCTTATGTGCAATTCGTATTCTCTTTGGGCAAAAGACCTGATTAGCACAAGGAAACCATCGTACGCTCCCTGCCTTCACATACTGACTTCACGAGCATTTACTCTTTGAATAGGGATCTGCTACTGTCCTCAAGGATGGACCCATTTATCATAATTGGGCTTCTCTAGCATTTGAGGAGAGCTCGCCTCTGCATGACAAACTGTGCTTAGGACACGATCACGTCTTCAGTTTCAAGTCCTTGTCACAAAATGTACTGGTTCCTATAGCAGCCAAACTCTATTAATTACTTTCAGACACATTTGATTAAAAATAATATCTCTGTAGTTTTTTTTTTTTTAAATCCTTTTAGGACAACTGGATCAATGCCTCAGAGCTGCTGGCATGCCTGACTTTACCACAAATGTCCTACACAAAATTACACAAGTCCATTAATTAAGGAGAGTAATTAAAAGCAGTCCGCAGGATTGGAACTTTGATTAAAAGTAACATTGCCTCTGCAATTTCGTTAAGGGAACGTGCAACTCCATGCAGAGTACTCCTGTGTTCTGGAAAAGCCGGGTCAACTTTTCATGTTTTGCTGCAAAACCAAAGGCCAGCAAAACTGACAGGAACAGATCCCGAAATGAAAGCCATAACCTTAATTAAAACGCTCACAACTTAGCTAAAGGTATGTTCCCGTGCTCAGCACGGTGTATGCCTTCTGTGTGTGCGTGAGAGAGAGAGCTGACAATAAGAACTGTGAAAATATTTGATATGAAAAAATAACCGTTTTTGTCAGGCATTCAGGGAAATCATAAACCAACTATTGCACATTTACAATTGGGGTTATTTATTATTTCTTTTTAAGTCACTGACCTCAAAAAAAAAACCTAGTTTTTAAAAATCCATTTATGATTATTCTGGCTTGCTGACAATCCACTGTTTGTCACCAAGGTACACCAAGTAATTTGTTCAGCATTTAAATTGATTCAGACTTTTAGATATTGTTGTTAGGCTCAAGCTAGACGCAGATGCTGGAGATGACTTGAAGAGAAAAATGGTGAACTCCTATGAGTGTCACAAGGTTCTCTTATCTTCATGAATATGCAGATTAGCATTCCTTGTTTGGTGATTGCTTTTTTGGATTTAAGCATGGCATTCTTTGAAGTATGATTTCATAAGAGACCACGAGACTTGCCTGAATAACCTCTCAACATGCTTTCAGCTCTAATTACGGGCTATCCCTAATGTCTGCATCTGGACTGAGAAGTTATGAGTTTGTAGACCTCAAAAAAAAAAAAAGTCTAATGAAGGAATATGAAACTGGCAACATTAAACCCGTATAATTGGGAGGTAATATGAAGCATCTGGAATAGCCAGATGGCTCGGTTTAAATACTGATGAAAAGCCCGAATTTCCCACTTTAAACTGTTCAGATGGAAATTAGGTGGGGCAGGGGAATAAGAGTGAAGGAAGATGTGAATCTGAAGGAAATTCAGATAGAGGAAAATCATTCACTCATTTGAGAGGTAGGTGCTTAGGCGTCACCAATGACAGCTGCATGCCACATGTATTAGGAGTTAAGGCAATATAGTTGCCCACTGTGAGTTACAATGAGGGCATAAACAAGATCCCTTTACACAGTAACACAACAAGTGGGAATTACATGATAGAGGCTGTTTTGACAAGTAACACATTTACCATAATGTTTTGATGTAACAAATTGAGATGGGCATGAAACGGAAATATGTTTTGTTTTGTTTTGTTTGTTTCAGTCTTCATTTCGTTTGATTTTGTTAATAATAGATTTTTAAAAATAATTTTCCTTATGAAATGAAATGAAACAAAATGCTTCACAGGGTTATAAATAATGGGGAGCTTTCCTTTTTTTTTATCAATTTGCTTTCAAGCAAAGAACCCTCTGTAAGCAAGCTAGAAACCTAATGGCTACCTGCTGCACAGAGAGATCGGGGAGATAAGCTCAACAGCTGATCCACGATGGGGTGAGGGAAGGAAGGAAAATATTTTTTAAAAATAAGGTCCACAGTCCTACTTAATTAGGAAAGGATAGGAAAACAATCAGTTTAAATCAACTTGCAGACATAGCCAGCAAAGGGTAGACCTCAGCTCCTGGCTATCTGCAGGCAGATCAAGATCAGAAATAAGCTATCTCAACAGCTGAGACACGGGAAGGAAGGAAAATGAATCAATCAGTATAAAATTAGCCCCTCTGTTCTCAAGACAGATGGATCAAGTGGCTCGGATGAATAATTTTATTTCTGAAACAAATAAATGACGACACACTGTTTGCTGTTTTGTTTCAGTTTGTAAGGTTTTGTAAGCTTACGAAATGACAAATCAGCATGTCATTTTTTGTACGGTGCCCATCCCTAGTAGCTAGTAAGAGAGTAGTCTCTGGGTGGTTTACAGTTTAATTACAGTATGCACGCTACACGTTGTCTAGTCCCTATCACAGAGGAACATTGGAGAATTGATAGTAATGTATGGTTATCTTTCAGATAACTGTAAAATGTTATCCTGTCTTCTTTTCTCAAGACTCATCATGCCCAGTTCTTTCCATCTTTCCTCTTAGGTCTTGGCTTCCAGTCTCCTGATCATCTTTGTTTCCCTTCTGTAAACTTGCTCCAGTTCGTTGGCATCCTTCATAAAGTGTGGTGCCCAGAAGTGGACACAGTACTCTACATGAGGTTTCCACAGTGCTGATTAAGAACCTGAATGACCTCCTTGGCTTTAGATGGGAATGAGAGCTGTTGTTATTTATTTATTTTAATTATTTTTACCTCTTGGAAAGGACCCAAGGTGGCTTACAACTATATATAGAAATGAAACATTAAAGACAATATTCAAGTTATGAACAGCAGATTTGAAGAGACATCTTACATCATTAAGAAGGCAATCTTAGAGTTAAGATCAATGATGAGCGAAAAAATGAAGGAAAAACTGGCATGATGAGAGATTGAAAACTAAAAATAGAAAGCACAGGCAGTATTGCAAATTTAGTACAAGCAATAATGCATGGCAATCCATCTAAAAATGGCATAAGAGGTAGTCGGTCATCTTTGTGTGCTGACGTCTCTACATGCCCAAACTCTAAATAAAGTCTCGGTGGTTTTGTGAAGATTTGAAATGGCACCAGGAACAACATGGAGCCCCAAAGGACCATGATCTTGGCACCTTGCAGGAACGCCCCCGGTGTTGCCTTCAAGCTTTTCTGTTTTCTATTTCAAAATACTGAATTTGTGGTCTCTTAAATGATCCCATGATTTTGTAAGAGACAACTTCCCTAGAGGAAGTGCAACAAAACAGAACTAGTTTGCACCCAGGAAAGATCTGAACTGAATACATGATATGTTCATGTTGCTCCCCCTGCCCCCTAACCCCACATCCCACCCATAAAAGAAAACCTTCCTAGGCAATTCATATAAAAAAAAAAAAACTTCATCTCAGCAAATCTGCTCCCTTGCTCCTATTGTATTATTAATGGCGCCTGCTTCCAGCATTCCTTTCCTCATATCTCCCCGGGGGAAGCAAGGAAGCAAAATAACAGATTGTTAAGAGGATGGAAGCGAATTAAAAAAGAAAGCACATGCAAAGACTTTGCTCTTGGTATGGATTTGGGAACGTAAGACGGCATGCATTTAGAGCACAGCTGGGGTGTCGCGCAAGAGCAGAAAGCACGCCAACGTTATGCCTGCCATCCCATCTATTGGCAGAATGTTCCAGATGCGGAACTTTCTAGGCACAGATGAGGGAGAGGAGAATGAACTAGCGGACTCAGGGCACGTCCAGACGGGGAAAGTTGGAATGGCCTGGTTCACATTTATTTATTTATTTATTTATTTATTTATTTATTTATTTATTTTTTTATTTATTTATTTATTTATTTATTTATTTATTTTTACAACTTATATGCCGCCCACTACCCAAAGGTCTCTGGGCGGCTTCCAATCAAAGAATTAAAACAGTTAAAAACATCAAACAACAATAAATAATTAAAACAATAATAAAAACCTTATACTAAAATCATCACACTAAAATTGCCATCAGAAGACCCACAATCTAAATTGTATCAATTAAAAAATTTCTGGAACAGGAAGGTTTTTACCTGGCGCCGAAATGTCATCAGTGTTGGCGCCAGGCGGATCTCACTTGGGAGGGCATTCCATAGCTTGAGGGCATCTGCCAAGAAGGACCTGTGTCTGCAAGCCATCCCTCTCACCTCCTTGAGGGATGGCTCTTTCAAGAGGGCCCCCTGGCTCGATCTTAATTGCCGGGTAGGTTTATGAAGTGCTTCTCATTCGTGGACTCTGTCTCATCGCTGGGATTCCCAGTGTGGTGTGGTGGATAGAGTGATGGGCAAGGACTCTGCAGAACAGGTTCCATTGGCCATGGAAACTCATTGGTGGAGCAGAGCTAGTAAAACCACTCCTTTGGATCACACTTTGAAAACTCTACTTTGGGTCACTTCATTGGTTCCAACCTGACAGCAGAGAACACACACATGTATTTTACCTCTTGGGCGATCCTTTCATTCACACTGATCTATCAGAAGGGTTCAGAAGATTTGTAGGAACCCATTTCCTGCCTGCTTCCCTGTCTTTTCCCATGGCCGTCATTCAGACACCATTTTGCAGCTCTAAGTAGAATAGGGGAGGGTGGTTTTGGTGACGTACAACCTCTGTAGTTTGACTGGGAGAAATGGCTAGGGGTCCCCTTCACTTTGAATAGCTATTGGGACATACAACAGGTACACATGTACATTTCCAGCGGTGTATGCAGGAAGGAAGTCTCATGATGATCCAGTGGGATTACATACATTTAGTCATCATGACAAATTGTTCCATCCTTCACCTGGCCACCAGGTGCTGCCGAGTCTTCTTCCAGACCCATCCCCAACAGACAAATAAACAAAACAACAACAACTAAGTAACAGTAGTAATAATGGCCCATCGAGTCAGTTCTGACCTATGGCAGCACCATCCAGGGTTTTCTAGGCACATCACAGTTCCTTACACTCCCGGTTGCCGCCACCACCACCCCCAGGAGGTGTGGCAGACCTCCACCCAGAATCACGCTTTCAATGTGGTGAGTCCAACACTGTGGAACCACCTTCCGAGTGAAATGAGGACTGCAGAGTCCCCCCTAAGAAGCTGTTAAAAACCTGGCTTTATACGGCCGTGTTCGGCGATCAAGGAGGTTGATTTATTTTTATAAGTAGGTGTCAGGGGTTTGTTTGTCCACCTGTTTTTCGCCATTTTGTCTTAGTGAAATTTTGTATTTTTAGCTTTTTCAATTCTGGTTTTACTGATTGTTGTTGGTTGTGGGGTTTTTTTTAAATGTCATACTGTGGAACCGAGTATTTTTTTTTCTGGAATTGTACGCTACACCTTGTTAACCACCCTGTGTTACCGTCTGGGAAAATCTGGCGGTAAATAAATAAATAAATAAATAAATAAATAAATAAATAATACAGAGTACTTAGAGGTGCTTTACCATCCTCTTCCTCTAGGGGGTGCCCTGGGACTGTGCACCTTGACCCCAAGGCTACCCAGGCTGGCTCTTCTCTCTGGAGTCACAGTGGGGAATCGAATTCACAACTCACCCAGCTCTCCAGCCAAAGCGACCACATATATACGTGTTTTAGTTAAAAATTAAATACATAAATACATAAAACACATATATACGTGTTTTAGTTAACTGAGACTTCTGCCTCTACAAACCTCCAGGAGGCTTCATTTCCCACTGGATCATCTTCCTGCATCTGGAAAAAGCATGAAACTGCTATCCTACAAACTGGAAGTGACCAGAATCCCACTTAGGGCTTGGGGCAAATGACTGGGTCTATCCTGCAGCGGCTAGGGCAGAAAGAGTGAAAGAGGCGAGACCTTTGCAAACTTGGGGTTTCCTGGTAGAGATGGGCACGATCAGAAAAAATGACGTTTCGAGTTGTCGTTTGTCGGGACAGGTCCGTTTCGGGTCGTTTCCGTTTGTCGCGATAATTTTCAAAAAATTGTCGTTCCGTTTGTCGTTTGGTCGTTGGAGTAGGGGTAAGTGGGCTCTGGGGGGCACCTCTCTGGGTGCCTCTGACGTCTGACCCACTAAGAAGGGAAGGGAAGCGTTTTGCGGAGCCGCCACATATTTATTTTTTACATATGTTAGGGTGGGGTGGGGGTAAGTGGCAGAGGCACCTCTCTCTGGGTGCCTCTGACTCACTCACTAAGAAGGGCAGCATACTAGCATACCGGCATACAGGTTAGGGAATGGGATAGTGAGAGTGGGCTCTGCAAGGCTCCCACTTTGACTCACTAAGAAGGGAAGTGTACTTGCGTACAGATCTGGATTAGGGTTGGTGGGGTTAGGGTAAGGGCTAGGGTTAGGGTTACGTTTAAGGTTAGGGTGGGTTATTGGGCTGCACCTCTGGGTGCCTCTGACCCACTAAGAAGCACAGCGTACTGGCGTTTGGGTTAGGGTTAGGGTTAGGATTAGGGTTAGGGTTCAGGTTTGTGGGCTTTTAATGCCCTCTCTGGCACACCCAGAAGTCTCAGTCAAAACCTGGCCATGCGATTGGTGGAATGGCTCCAAAAATTTGCATGGTCCCATCCCATGGCCAGCCCATCATTGCGCCAGCGCAGGTGTAAAAAAATAAAAATAAAATAAAATAAAATAAAGTCAATGGAGATGTTTTATTGCAAGAAAAACCCACTGCTGCTACTATAAAAAATCAGGCATTTAAAATACCTAATTTTCACATGTTTCTGTGGTGCTTTGGTGGGTTTTTGGAGCACGATTTCAAAAGAAAAATTGTGGTCACCATTTTGGACCCCCCCCCCAGCATGGCAAATGGAGAGAGATGGCGAGGATGCCCTCCCCAGCCTGGTACCAGCAGCCCAGGTCAGGAGAGGGGGGGAAGCCAGGGACCCCCCCCCCCCGAAACCACCCTTCTCTAGTAGGTGCCCTCACTGAGGCAGGCATATTTTTGCCTGCTTTTATGGCCGGGAATTGGGGTTTTTTTTAATTTTTAAAACTTTTTTTCTGTGCTGCGCCGCTTGGCATCGCGCGATCGCCGGCGCCGCGATGCCATGCACGACAACGACAAATCAGACCCAATTTATCTTTATCGGGTCGGGTTCGAGCTGGAGCGGAGTAGTTGTCGTTCTCGTTCCTCGTTACGTAACGAGAACGAAGAACGAGAACGAAGACGAGGGTTTCGCCGAGTCGTGCCCATGTCTATTTCCTGGTTTTCCGCTTATATTTTATATTTCCCCATTTTCTTGTCATCTCCCAGTTGCCTCCACTAATTTCTGGGGCCGTCTTGAGTTTCTCCACCCAGCCTCACTCAGCACCCAAGGAAGGCACCAAACGCACAAAGCGATTCCAATTAACCCTTCAGTGTGTGGCAGAAACCAACCTGCAGTTCTAGATGAGAGTGGTACCGCTATATCAGCGATGGCGAACCTTTTAGAGACCAAGTGCCCAAACTGCGATTCAAAACCCACTAATTTTTTTTGCAAAGTGTCAATACAGCTATTTAACCTGTATACAGGTGGCTGTGAAGGGGCGATGTCGGGTGCCCACCACAAGGGCTCCAAGTGCCACCTTTGGCACCCGTGCCATAGGTTCACCAACACTGTGCTGCATCATCATGAACACTTAGAACTGGAAAATATACTTTGACTCACCGTTGAAAATACAGTTAGTTAACACCAAAAAAATTTTAAAAGGACAAGGAGCTCTATTGCCTGTTTGCTTTCAATTACTTAAAAATATAAAATCAGAATGGTACAGGGCACTGACCTATGGTATAAAATGCACCCAAATAGCCATATTTTATTTAACTATAAAAAATAACTACAGCAGTCCATACACTGCAAATGCAGTTTGGTTGAGGAAGCAGCAGAAACGAACTTATGCAATAATCAGATTGATGTTCTGAATCACAGAACCATATCAACTTTAGGATTCAGCAAACCATGTGACCATGGAGGAAGGCAGCCATGAAATAAAGCTGTTTTATTGATGCTGAATTGAACACATCTCCCTGATGTATTTTCTAGGGGCTGATCTAAGAAACACACACATTCTTTGCAATACGGAATGGCTTCAATTAACTACTGTACATTGCAGGATCCACAGGAAACTTCAGTCCAAAGGGACCCTGGCAGAAATGTTGGCTAGAAACACAAAATTAAACTAAACCTCCACAGGCAATAGCCATTACTACAGATCTGCACTCTGCCTACGTTAACATCTGTACTACTGCTAAGAACTTGTTTGATTTTGTATGTTGGTTTTGAAATGAGAACCATAAAAAAAGAAAAAAGAAAGGAAAAAAAGAATATAGTTACACCTGTTCGTTGTTAGTAGGCAATCTCCTATACAATTAACTATTGATTAAAAAAACCCAGCATTCTTTAAATTGTTTATTCCCACTTTACCAATCATCCAGAGGAGAAAAGTAGACTCTGATTTTCCGGTGTTCTTAAATGCAAATAGCTAATGTCATTTAGATACCAGGGGTCCCTAGAGCAAATGTACCTACATCGGCGTTAACCGAATCTCTCTGTTTTAATTGGGCCATTGATGCAATGTGGAAAAAACACATTATTATTGGATAAGTGGAATCATGGCTCAGAACAACAACAGCCTCAGTCAGCTGGAGGCTCTGTGTGTTAAAAAGGAAAGATCAGGGGGAGGGTTTAGGGTGAGAGTTAGGGTTAGCGTTAGGGTGAGGGTTAGGGTTAGGGTTAGGGTTAGGGCAAGCAGACTTGACTTTAATGGGTGCGAGGTGCCTTCAATGGGCTGTGTTGTTGTTTTTTCTGGTTAAATCATGGCTGTGATTTAACCAGATTAAATCTGGTTAAACCATGGCTTATCCAGGGCTGTTTTTTTTTGTTTTGGGGTTTTGTTTTGTTTTGTTTTTGTTTTTTTTGTGGTACAGAAGCAAACAGAATGAAAGTCAGTGTGGTGTTTTGACCAGAGTATAGGAAGCAGGCTGGAAAAAGTCTGGCTTCTGTTCCCCTCTCCTGCAGAGTGGCTGACCCCACAGGGTTGTAAAAATGAAGAAGGGAATGAGTTCTGGATGTTGCCTTGAGCTTTCAGGCGAAAAAGGCAGCTATAAGGTGAACTCTTCTGCTTCTGCTTCCCCGAGTTTTTAGATCCCCAAATGGTCTGTTTTTGGGATCCTGAAATGCCACCACATCTTTGGGACTCCAGCCGACGATTTGCACGTCCTCATTGACAGTGTCCTGCCATCCTTGTTTTGGTCACCCGCGTGGCCAACGGCCTTCGATTGTCAGGGGGCAAGCACTTTGGGCAATGGTGGAAGGGGCTGGTCCGAGGCTTTCTCTCATCTTCTCTGTAACTGAAACCACACCTAGTTGCTGTTGGGTCGTATCATTTGTGTGATGTGGTTGACTTGGGAGATACCTGATATCCAACAGAACATATGAATTTCCATGACTCTCTATGCCAACCATTGCTGCCCAGCACTCTGTGCCGTACAGTGCAACAGGGCGGACCACTGTCTTATAAATCTTGGATCTGAGACAGATTGGCGTTCATCTGTTGCAAAGTGCAATGGTGCGCTCTTGCTATTCAGGGCTGCCCTCACCCTTACTCACATGTCATCACTGATGCCACCACTGCCTTGGCGATGGGAGAGGGAGATAACCATAACTAATACACAGAATAAAGCTTTGACTTTGGGCACTCTGGCAAAACTCTAGGTCTCGGTATCCAGTGTGGCACAGTGGATAGAGTGATGAATTAAGACCCAGACAATCCCCATCTCTGACAATGGATACGCAACGGAGGAGTGGAATTTGTAAAGCCAGTAGAGATGGGCACGAAACGAGCGATTTTTCGTTTTCATTTTCATTTTTTCGTTTCATTACGTAACGAAACGAAAAACAAATTTTGACTCCAAAATGAGAAGAAACGACCCCGAAACATGAAAAATTTTGTCGACCGCTTCGTTTTCGTTACGGCAAATACATTGAATTGTGCTAAATGGTAACGAAACAGCAATTTTTCATTTCCGTTTTCATTTTTTCGGGTTGTTACGTAACGAAACAAAAACAATTTTTTTTTGCAAAAAAACTCACGAAAACGGAAACGAAACGAAACGAAACAGACCCCTAAACGACCAAACGACAAACGAAACACCATTTTTTTGAGTTGTGCCCATCTCTAAAAGCCAGTCTTTAAATATCTCAGTTACTCTGAAAGCCATGTTAGGGTCACTAAAAGTTGGTTCCTACTTGATGGCACATTACAAGCTCACATAAGGAGGAGGTGTGACTGTCATGAAAAGTCATGATTCTAAGCAAATTGGCAGTTTCCACATTCTATGGCACATTCATTTGTTGATAATATTTCCATCCAGCCTTTTCTCCAATGAGCACGAGGCATCACAGAGAACTCCCATGATCCCCACTTGGCTCTCACAACATCCATCACAGGTAGGCCAGGCAGAAAATAAGTGACTGACCCATGCTTACACAGGGAGTTCTAAGGTTTAATAAGAATGAGAACCTGGAAGGCCAAATCTGGAAGGTCAAATTCTCCTTCCAACACACCAACGGCTGCTCCAGACCAGTTCTCAGTATTCCTTGCACACCTGACAGGTATCAAAGCAATGCACCCAATTTAATAATTAAGCACTGCAGGGTTATCTAATAAGGCAGTTGGTAGCCAAAGGCCTCTGCATTTTTATATTTAGTGCAAATGTAATTATTCCGTTTGACAAGTTAATGAAAACGGTTGACTCACATTAGATGCATTGTTTTCTAGGGTATTCGTTTTAGATCAGCCATCTGGTGACATTCATTTATAGTGACTCAAATAAACCTTTCCAAATATAGGTTTTTAATAAGGTTTGGGTGGAAGAGGATGTCTACAGAAATGCAGCGGTGATATAATTACCGCAGAACTGTAGCAGGGACCCAAAGCGTTTTATTAGTTCATTACATTACTAAGAAGTGTGCGCTTCTACGTGGTTGACATTTAATAAAGCAACCTGTCATAACAAGACTGATGTTGCATCATACACAGTCCCTCCATATTTTGAGGACACTTTGCCACTAGCCGCATTGGTTAGAGTAGCCACTACAAATTGCCAAAGGGAGTGGAAGGGACAGAGATTTGCATAATATTGGGGGGGGTCATATTTCCACCAAAAAGTGTACATCAGTTAATATGTAAAGGTGAATACTTAAGAGATGAGCACTGTGACTTAAACAAAGCCACTGTACAACTCAGCTTTGAAGGGAAAGATGAGGTGACCAGTGGGATTATTGTCGAGTCCGACCATTGAGGGAGGATGATGACAAGGCCCTGCCCCCTTCTTGCATGATTTTGGTGGGATATCTAGCTAGAACATACAACATGCCAAACAGAACACATGCAGGAATGGAAAGCTATTCTCTTACCACAGTAGAAGCAGGGTGGTGTCCTTTGTACAGTAGGACACCTAGCTACCGCTATGTTTTCTTGTCAGATGCGCCAATCTTTTTTTTTTTTAATCATCTCAGGTCTTTCAATAAAATGTGAAAAATTCAACTGAGCTGACTTGATGATTGGTTGGGTCTATATTCCACATGACATGATAAAAGACCTAAACGGTTAAGATTTGTTCTTGTGCCAAAGGCCAAGATAAGGTGAGGTGAAAGTGGAAAATGAAAGGAAACAAACATCATCTAACTAATTGGAGAGAGGTGGTAGAGCTATCAACAAACCTGTTTGGCGCTGTGAAAGACAGCCTCAACAAGTGACTGGTCTCTTTTGCCATTTAGTCATGAAGACTTGTACAGATAAAATCAGCAATTTGAACAGGACCCAGAAAGAGACCGCTGAGGTAAGTGGAGAATACAGGCTTTAACCTACGGTGCCATTTTTTTTAAAAAAAATTCTATTTGTCGTGTCATGTTGTGGTTGATTGCACTGGCGAGCAAAACAAGCACCTTTCTCTTTAGGGCTGGGTAGAGAGGGCACCCTTGTTGGCCTTCTTGTGTGTACCCCCAGCACGGCCTCCACAAACTCCGTAGCACATGTGCTCCACATATGAACGTGTGCATGCGCGCATGCACTCACTCGCTCACAGAGCCACCATGTGAGGCCAAAAGCAAGGGTGTCCACATAGACCCAGACAGAGGCGGCTTTGGAAGGGACAACAGCTCTGCACCTGTAGGAGGTTCGTAGGCTCGGAACGCCTTTTAGCAGGTTTGGCTAGGTAGGGGCTTTCTGGGCTGGGATGACTGTTAATCTGTCTCACTTCGTCTCAGTGCCTCGATAATCAATACACTGATCCATACCAACCAATAACCAATCAGTTGTTTATCAGTGATCAAATTATTCATCAATTGCCGGCGTACTTGCTAGTCATCCATAATACATGAATGCAGATAATTGGATGAAGAAGGTGAAGTGGGAAATCTCTTTGATGCGAGAGCCTGCAGGCTTTCAGACTGCTTCGAGTCATTCCTTGGCTATATTTCACTCTAATTAGTGCAACAACCTGATTTAGGAGGCTGTGGACTTTTCCTCAATGGATGGATGGATGGATGGATGGATGGATGGATGGATTCATCAAAAGAACTCCATCAAAAGATATGGATGATGATTGTTTTGGATACAGTGAAGCTCTTTTGATGAATCCATCCATCCATCCATCCATCCATCACCTTTCTCCTTAACATTTTTAAGCAGTGAACATAAAGATATTTGTCAGGGGCATGATAGCTGCATCCTACACCAGTGGTTCCCAACTGGTCCCCAGATATTCTTGGCCAAAACCAGCCAGAAGTCCTCACCACTAGCTGTGGTGTCCAGGGCCTCTGGGAGTTTTGGTCCAAGTACATCTGCAGACCTACGGATGAAAACCACCGTCCTATGTTGTAAATGCTGAGAGGCGTTGGCTCAGCCTTGCTGATTGAGGGATACTGATAGCTATAGTACATATGCGCAATTTTACCAACCTCTGTCCTAGTCTAAGAGGACCTCAAGAATCTGTCCAACCTTGTCGTCCCCTGCTTCATTGTCCATTCCACCTGTTTTAAGCCAAAAGTAGGGGTGGAGGTAGAAAAGAGGTAAACACAAAGCATTCACTTGTAAGGGTGGAACACAAGATTAGCAATAGGAAAATAAACACTCTTTTAGAGCAGCTAGTCTGTCTTTCCTAACCCCCCTGTGAGTTCTCTAGTAAACCTCCAAGGACCTCTAAAGCTAAACATGCAGATGGTATTTACTATGCAAGCTTTTTTCCTTTTCATTTCTTCTTTTGGGAAATTGCTGTCGTTACTTTATAGATTGCTTCAGGTCCTGGTCTGTAACACTATGAGCAAAAGTGTGCCAACACCTTTCCATTTCCCATTATTTGGGGTGGCGGGGGGAGAGAGAATCAAACCACAACAGGCAAATTTCCCTCCCTCCTTCCCTTTACTAATTATTGCAGGCATGAAAAATGCACATACAGTGGTACCTTGTATAAAGGAATTAATTCGTTCCAAATGAAATTATGTTTAGCAAATTTTCCTTTATACAAATTTCCCATAGGAATGCAACAGAGTGATCCCATTTTATGTTGTACAGATTCGCCCCATAGGCAATTATGTTAAGCAAATTTTCCCTAACTCCAGAATTTTTTATGTTGTACAAATTTAATGTTATACAAACAGTTTGTTATACAAGGGTCCACTGTAACTCAAAAGGATTCATTCATTCATTCATTCATTCTTTATTATGTGGTCATAGACCAAATTTAAGAACACAGAAGGAAAATTGGTAAAAACAAATAAATAAAACCAATTTGTAATACAAAATGTTAAAATACAAGCTAAAACCAGGACAAGTTAAAATGCAGAGAACCGTAAGACCCAGTGCTAAGGGAAATCAGCAGCATAATTGAGACATTCCTTATTTTTAAACTTGACCACGGAAGCAAAAAATTTAGCCACAGATTCCGTATTTAGTTGCTTTTTGCCCACCAATAATTGAGACAAATTCTGTTTTTGATCTTCCAGGACACTTCTTCAAAATTGGCACAATAAATCTGTTATGATCTTCTATGTAAAAACTGCATTCAAACAAAACATGATCCAAAGACTCAACACAGGCAGGCATTTAGGAACAGGTGGGCGAAAATCAATCAGCTGAATTCCAAATAGGTGTGCAGTTCAGTGGAGAAAATGCATGCAGACTGCATGCATTAAGGGGGGGGGGAAAGCTGGGGAGGTGTGCATATCTTGGTGGAAATAAGTACAAAAAGTTCAAGAAAAGGATGTCTCACAATCCAGGACGAAACAAGAACGAAAGGAAAATGGCGGTATGATTCTGGGAAACATCCCAAAATTGAATTTCTCATATCTCTAGTTTGAGGCTTGCCGGAAGCCCAGAGAACAGCTTAAGAAAACTAAAAAGAGCTAAAAAGAATCTGCTCTTTCCAGCAAGGCACTTGTCGAAGGGAGCTGAGATTGGCTCTTTTCGGTATGATGGAACCATTAGGGCAGTAGAAAGGGTTTTGAGACCCTTTCCATGGGTCTCAAAACCAACATCTGGCCTTCCTTTGTTGATGAAAGCCAACTATCAACAGCAGCAACATTTTGGCATGCCAGAGATTCCCGGACTGGGCTCAGCAAAGGTGGAGATTATTATTGTTGGAATCCTTAGCATCCCCCGCCTCTTGCAAAATTAATGCCGAAAAAACAGCCCTTGGAAAATAAATACGCTGCTGCCAACTTCAAATAGGAAATTAGGTCAGAAGCGACATCATTAGCTGGTGTATATATATTTGGGGAGGGGGATATGGGGGAGTTTCTTTCTGACAGATCAAACAGTGGTCGGCCATGGGTTTCAGCATCTTGCAGTCTTTGTGACAGCGTTTCTACCATTTCCAATTTTTAACATTTGTTTTTAGAGCAAATAACAAGGAGTTCAGTCACGGCACACAACAGTCTCAAGCGCTTAGCAAAGGCAGGGTAGCACCTGAGATTGGTGGAGGGAAAGGCTTCGCCGTAGAAATGCTGAAGAAATTTGGAGGGTTTTTTTTTTGTGTGTGTGTGTGTGAATTTGGATGCAGACTGACCTGAGCTGAACCTGCCGGATTAATTGACACTAGTGCAGAATGCAATTTTCTATTTTCTATTTCGCTTTGTGAATTTCACAGTCTAATTCTTGGCTCAAAAGAAGGTCCCGGATGAATTTAAAACATGTATCCTATGATGAAATGCATACCTGGAGGCAAAACTATGTTTAAGAAATATTATGGACTGTACACGAAGATAAACAATAGAGAGAAAATGCCATTTTTCATGTGGCTTCCACCCAACCCCAAATTTGCAGATCAATGCAGAATCAAGATACAGTGGAAAGCACCTACAAATACGTACGTGCAGTGCTGGTGTGGACTGATCTGTCCTTCTCTACTTCTAGGAACCAACCTAACAATGCCTTTTGCATTGTAGACACTCATTGTTGGCCTACCACCTAAAGAGCTAGCCAATCCCTATATCCTTAGCTTCAAAAATACATAGAAATACATTTCTAAAGCCAAGCTGGTTTCCCTTCCTTGCAGATCCCATTTGTTTCTCTCATCCTTCCCACTGCTGTCCAGTCCCTGTCCGCTTACTTTTTGAATGTTCACTTCAACCCCCTAGCCTTCATTACCTTTTTCTTCACTTCCCCAATCCCCTATGCATTTTGCATACATTCCTATACTAAGTCTTAGAAATTCAAGTACCTTGGCCAGTGTTGTGCTGGTAGCTTCCTCGTGAGCAGTAATCATAGCACAGGTGGTTGTCCTAGTTGATGATGCATCCATCGCATGACTGGTTCTGCAACCACTAGCTCAGCGGTGGCGAACCTTCGTCACTCCAGATGTTCTGGACCACAACTCCCACAGTCCTTTGTCATTGGCAGTCTAGGCTCAGAATTCTGGGAGTTGTGGTCCAAAACATCTGGAGTGCCGAATGTTCGACACCACTGCACTAGCTGATAACATGGAAATTCCCAATCGGATCTTGACCTTTTCTTCTTCCGTGGCCTATCTCCCTTTATAGACGTTCAGCTGAGCGACAACATTCCCTTAGCACTCCTCCCCTGCAGAAATCTATGGAGAATCCATGACACCACATCGTTTCCATGAATACATTGAAAGGGTAGGATCAAGGGGGAAATGGAAGAGGCAGTACACATGCCACTATGGTTCTCTGCGTGCATGGTTATGCATGGATCTGCATGGCTTTTTAAAGCTTGCTAGTAACTCAGTGAGCTAGGAATCTCCCTGCAGGACCAAAATTGGAGGGCTCAAGACTTTCCATGGAGAAGAGCCAGCCTGTGTAGCCTTGAGAAAACTGTAGGGTCCCAGAGTAAGTCCAGAAGAGGGGAATGGTAAACCAATTACTGTACACCTAGAAAACCCTGGAAAAGGTTTTTCAAATTGACTTGACAGCACATTATAGATTAAATTAGCAAATTTAAAACTATGCATCTATACAATTCTCTCATTTTTAAATGACAGGTAATTATCAAAAATAATACAGATCCCAACAAGCTGAAATATGCCAGACCCTGGAGGAGTACGAGGTTTCATTTTACTTAAATTTGGGACAGTTTTGAACACTTACACTTGTGCTCTAAATCTTTACACAAAATCTGTGCGAGGCATAGTTTTTTTGCACACGTGAAAGATGGGAGGAAACTGGAGCATGAGTAACTCAGCAGGAATCATAAAACCATTAAGACATTGTTGCATCGTTCACTAACTGGAAATAAGTTCAGAGTAGCTTCCCAACATATATAGGTCAGCATATGTCACTCAGACTTAGATCTTCTTCTCTGCCCCCCCTTCCTCCCCTGGAAAGCCAAATTCAACTTGAAAGGACAAAAACAGTTCATGCTTGAAAAAGTCTTCCCTGGTACAGAAAATATCTACCAAATTGAATTTAATATCTTTCACCTGCAAGTTTCAGCATGTGTGTGTGTGTGTGTGTGTGTGTCATGTGAGGGATGAAAGGCTCCAAGATGTTTTGTTTTGCATATAGCGAGAGCCTCCAGTTTAATAGGTGATGATCTCACACTCACGTTTCTTAGCTAAGTCCACTAGCTGTCCTGAGATTGGTGAAGCTGCCCAGATGAGCAGTGAAACATTTCGATCTCTCAAGAAAAAGAAGTCCAGTTGCCATGACTCAACCTCCAGATAAACTCACCTAGACATATTAGCTAAGTCAGGCATGTCCAAACTTCAGCCCTCCAGATGTTTTGGACCACAATTCCCACATTCCTTTGCCATTGGCAATCTAAGCTTAGAATTCTGGGAGTTGTGGTCCAAAACATCAGGAGGGCCGAAGTTTGGACATGCCTGAGCTGAGTCATGTATTAGTAACCTTGGGAGTGACAGCCTTTTATCAGTTCCACCTCACTCCCAGTGAGTTTCCATGGCCAACCAAAGATCTGAATCCAGCTCTCCTAAGACCGATTCCATCACTCTTTCCACTGCACCACACTCGAATGTTGTGGAGTATTAGATCTGAAAATTTATTTGTAGACATGAAACCTTAGACATAGAAAGAACAATTTACGCCTTCTGGAATGTCACCTCTCCTCCCACAAAGAAATAGACACCCATGCCCATTTGGCAGGACTGGTCGTATACATAGCAAGCAATTTGTTTGATCAGCCTCAATTGATCTTCTTCAGCAGATCACAATAGAGGTTTTGCTTAAGTATACTCTTAAGATACTCCACGCTCCACTATCTCCAGCCTGCATTAGGAGCCTTGTGGCGCAGTGGTTAAATGCCTGTACTGCAGGTAAAACTGTGCTCATGACCTGGGTTCAATCCCCGGTAACAGGCTCAAGGTTCACTCAGCCTTCCATCCTTCCGAGGTCGGTGAAATGAGTACCCAGCTTGCTGGGGGGGGGGCAATGTGTAGCCTGCACACTGTAACTAAAATTGTAAACCGCCCAGAGACCACTTGTAGTGGTATGGGGCGGTATATAAGCAGAACACTTTTTGCTTTTTGTCTCCAGGCTATGGAACTCCAGAGGCTACCTGTTGACTGTCCCAGATAGAGCTTTTAAGAGCTTTAAATCAGGAAAAAATAACAAGGTTAATGTTTGAATACTGATAACCCAATTGGCATCAGTCAAGATGGTCTATAGCAATAGTTCTCAACCTGTGGCTCCCCAGATGTTCCTGGACTGCAACTCCCAGAAGCCTCTACCACTCGCTGTGCTGGAAGAGATTTCTGAGAGTTGCAGTTCAGGAACATCTGGGGACCCACAGGTTGAGAACCATTGGTCTACAGGATACCTTCTTGCACTCAAGACTATCCATCCTTGTCGGAAAACAGCCCCAACCATTACTCTGTGTTTGGGTGAGATGTGGTTAACTGATGAGAAAAGGAGGCAGCTTCTGGGATTTTCCCTTGCATAGTACCACTTTGGGAATGGTCCCTGTAGACCATCTTGACTGCTGCGAGTGGTGTGGTCAGCATGTATGCTGTGCTTGGCTATGCAAAGCTTGGCACCCTTTTCCCTGGTAGAATATCATGCAGCAATTTCAGGTTGTCTCCTGGCATTTGGAAATCGTGGCTATAGAAGCACAGTATCCCCAATTCATAAATTGAAAGCTTTTTTGTGTGTGTTGAAGAATTTAATATTATATAGTTTGACTCTGGTTGGGTGTGGCATCAATACTTCCCATTCCATCTGAAGCAGCAAAATGTCCTGGGTCAGCTAAAGGCTTAGGCAGCTGAAAAAATATTTCAAGCCAGACCTGTTCTTTTGCACTCCCCCAAATCCCTCTCGTGGGTCATCCCGTGTCTTCTACGAAATAAGAAGTCCAGCTGTGCCCCCCATGCTTCTGCTGTACTGGACCACTGCCGAATGTGATTTAGAGATGAGACATAATTTCTCTGAATTTCTCCTTTTCCTCCCTCCCTCTCACCACAATATACCAAGAAGAAAAAAACATACTTTGCAGAATTATATACAAATAGATATTTTGGTATCTCCGCCATAATGCCTGGCCTCGGATGCAACAGAGAATCTAAGATGGTGGCCAGAATGCCAACAATACTCAACTTCACTTCTCTGTCCTTCCTACTTAGGTGGTGCAGACCAACCTTGAAAGGTTGGTCCGATGAAGCTTTTGTCCCTTTGTTGGAACACACGGCGTTCATGTAGAGGCACAGGTAATTATTGTCATTGTAGAGTTTCCCTCAGGGCATGGTGCTGGCCATTTTAGGTGCAAGGACTGCTTGGAACAGGCAGGGTTTTAATCCGACCCTGCAATCAATGTTTATGTCCTTATTAGCTTGGTTCGATTGTGCCACACTTGACATTGTTGGGTATCTCTGTGATTGAGTGTATCATTACTGGCATGTAACAGCCAGATGGATGAAACTTACTGGATGAGATGATGCATGTATTTATGTTTTTATTAACCTGGTTTAAAATTAGCCGTTATTTCCAGGGAGCGACGCTGACCGAAACACGGAAAGATTGCTGCAGAAATCTTGTGTCGGTGGTGGTGGGAACCTTCCTATTTAGTCTCTGTAATTGGGTCATCCCTTTGATCTTACATTTTCCTCCTCTCCTTCTCAGGGCTCCCAGTAAGCGTTAGACAAACCACCTCCAGTCCTGACTTCAAAACCGACTGACAGCACTAAGAACCAGCAAGGCTGTTTGCTTCTCTCGAGCAACGCCACCCGCTGATCCGTGCATAAATGTGCTGGCTTCAAGGCGCATCAGGGTTGTATAGAGGAACCCTCTGAATGTCAGGAGAAAAGAGAGGAGAGGAGGAGGAAAAGGAGGAGGAGGAGGAGGAGGAGGAGGAGGAGGAGGAGGAGGAGGAGGAGGAGGAGAAGAAGAAGAAGAAGAAGAAGAAGAAGAAGAAGAAGAAGAAGAAG
>JAHTLZ010000288.1:2066534-2076786 GCA_023846285.1 Phrynocephalus versicolor
AGAAGAAGAAGAAGAAGAAGAAGAAGAAGAAGAAGAAGAAGAAGAAGAAGAAGAAGAAAGAACAGGAAAAACCTGTCTCGAAGAGAAAGTCAGGAAGTGTTTGGTCAGAGAAAGCTGTAGTGAGAGTGGGAATAAAAGTTAGGATGTTTATTGGGGTTTTTATTTGTACCTGTTTTTTAAGATCCTGTGCTGAGCTACCATGGGTCTCACTTCAGTGAGAAAGGTGCTTAGCTACATGCATATAATAACTCAAAAATTCATTCACTACCTGCTCTACTGTGGGTAGCAGGCAGCTTTGTTCTCTACAGAAGGGTGTGTGTGTGTGTGTGTGTGTGTGTGTGTGTGTGAATCCTTTTTATGGAGATAATGTTGGAAGAAAGTGTACATTTGTGATTAAAATTCCCATTCCATCTGATGGCTGCACAGTAGAAGGGCAGGGCTTCACATGACAGAATAGCTTCATCTTCCCAGAGTAAACCCTCTTTTTCTTATTAACTGGCTCTTATTGTAAGGTCTCAGTAACTCAGTCTGAGACATTTGTAGGAGAAAGAATTACAAACAACCAATTTTCTTTGCTTACAAGTGCGAACAGGTCAAACAGCAATTGGAGAAACATGACTGCTTTCAGCAAACTTCAACAAACTACTACTACTACTACTACTACTACTACTATTAACAGCAGCAACAACAACAACAACAGCAGCAGCAGCAGCTGCAGATCTGGAAGGGGTCCTATGGAAAATAATAATAATAATAATAATAATAATAATAATAATAATAATAATAATAATAATAATAATAATAATAATAATAATAATAATAATAATAATAATAATAATAATATGTTGCCAAATCAATTCTGACATATGTTGACCCCTTTTCAGACTTTTCCAGGTACAGAAGAGTTAGCAGTTGTTTACCATTCCCTTCTTCTGAGAGCTAAAAAGAAATAAAAGAAGCCTCAGCAAAGAAGTGGGGCTCTTTTGCATTCAGTGATTGGTTAGTGCTGGTTAGATTGATAGTCAGTAAGGCCCCTCCCAGCCAAACCTACTAAAAGGTAGCATGCGAGTTTGCAAGAACGCCAACAGATAGCAATTCCCTGAATCCACAGACAATATAGTCAGTGGTAAATAATACCAAACCAAGAGTTCTGGAGATCAGGGGACTTCTAAAAAGTACACTTCCCACTCACTTCTGTTTAGCCTCTCCCATTAATACCACTTGTGGGTCCACAGACATATAATCTCTCACTCTTCCCTACCAGTGGGCGTATTTGCCTCACAGAAATTGACCTCAATTGTGTCATTTGTACAATTATAATAAAGAAGGAAAATCAATTTCCCCCTAATAAAACTGAAAATGCACTGGCTCATTCTGCAAGCCATAATTGTCCGCATCAAAGTTTCAAATGGCAAGGTGTTTGGGGCACATCTGAATTATGAACCCAATTAATCTGACATTTGCTCCAATGTTTCAGGTGGTTTTGAGCATACACCTGGCTGGGGCGTGGTCGTGGGGCTTCCTCTATCTCACAGTGGCCCCACCAGATGAGTCTGGGAGCACACGAGACTAGATATCTCTCTCCTGATACCACTCCCCTGCCTCTGGCCCTTGAAGTACCCCGGTTTTAAGCCTGGAGATGACACACATCTGGTCACCTGTGATGGACTTTTCCTCCAGGGGATTGTACCCAATGAAGCACTGGGTGATGTGGCAGAGGAGAGGAGTTTTATCCATATGGAAACATCATGCAGGGAAGCTGAATGGTCATCAATCAAGGATGCTTAGCTATAGGTTTCCACGGCTGGGAAAGTTTTATATTCAATGGCCTTTGGGTCTTTCCTAGCTTTACATTTCTATGATTCTGTATTTATTTATTTATTTATGTAAAAATATTTTACCCCACCTTTCTTCCTTAAAAGTCACCCAAGGTGGCTTACATCATTAAAGGACAATATTAAAGCTGTGAGTATACCAATATTTAAAAAACGATCAAATGAATACAATACTAAAAAAATAAAAATAAAACCTACAAGCAACTGCAAAAATGCATTCGGGAGGAGCAATAATCAATTTTAAAAACCCTCTCAGAAAACCAGTCATGTAGGCAAAGCCAGCCTGAAGAGAACAGTCTTTGGACTGCTCGCCTGATCGATGCTGGTCCTCATGAAATGTAATGTGAAGCAACTCTACTGACACCTCAATCAAGACTCATTCTTTGTCTGCCTGTGGGAGTCCAGCAGAGATGGGGCCAGACGAGCTTCCCGTGGGAGGGAGTTCCAGAGATCGGGGAACAGATAGCTATCTCTCTTGTACTCATGGCACAGTAGTTAAACTGCTGTACTGCATGCACACTCAATTGCGCCGGGGTTCAATTCCAGGTAGCAAGCTCAAGGTTCACTCAGCCTCCCACCCTTCCAAGGTTGTTACAATGGGTACTCAGCTTACAGGGGGCAGGGTGGGGAGCACAATGTGTAGCCTGAATAATTCCATTATAAACTGCCCAGATAATGCTTTAAGCTCTACGGGGCGGTATTTAAGCAGTACGCTTTGTGTTTTGTTTTGTTTTGTTTTAATGCTACAAAGGCACCTGTGAAGGTGATGTCCCGAATACCCAGGCAGCCTCACACATAGTCCTTGAGATAGCTTGGAACCAAGCCATTGAATGCTATATAGGCTAAACCCAGAACATTGAATTCTAGGACAAATGCAAGAGAGAATAAAATGAAAAAAAGAGTGAATATTCTCAAAAGATGTTTTTGTAGGCGGGGTAGGGAGAATAATTGCATAGAAGATTTTTTTTCCAGCCTTGCCAAAAATATTTGCAACCTATAACTTGACTGAAGAAGTGTAACTGAGTTTGGATCAGTTCTAATTAGAAGCAAGGATAAGCTTAAGCCTTGAAAGAACTCGACACTTGAAACTGAGTGTCGATTGTAAAGTGTAGCAGTGATTAAACAACTGTTTCAGAGCTTCTTATTCTGCACCCTTAGAATATTAACTGCTATGGTAATGTATTCTAAGAGGGAGCAGAACATCTTCCAAGACTGACCCAAAACATTTGCTAAGCAGTTTGCCCAACACTCATGAAAGCTACATTTGACAAAGTTGCTAATTGCTGATTTGATGCACAAGCCACTGCAACGTCTTAAGAATAAATATGCAATTAAGAAGCTTAAAATGCTTAAAAGAACTTTGTCAAATCTTTAATTACTTAAAACTAAAACCACTAATATTTTATATCTTTCCAAGGGAAGACTCAGGCAAAAGTGCTCAGACTTTCTTTTAAAAATGCCGTTCTGTATTCTAAAATGTTTGTATAAAGGCAACCTTTTGAACTATATCTTTTGAACTATCATTATCATTGCATATAACAGTAACTGCTGCCAGATTTAGGGTGCTTTTGTTTATTTATTTGTTTATTTGTTTATTTATTACAGTATTTTATTCATTTTCTATGAAAAACGAAATATATGTGATATTTGTTACACATTGTGTCACATGTGTTTCAGTCATTATGTTACAACAACCAGCTTACCCTTATTCTTCGTTGTTGTTTTCTTGCCATTGATAAAACAGATTCCATACTTGGTAATATTGCGAGTCCTCTTTTTCCTTGATTCTCATTGTCAGTCTATCCATCTCTGCACATTCCAAATTTTTCTTAAAAACAATTTCATATGTTGGTATACTCCACTGCAGGAGTACACTGGATACCTCGTCGTTGTGGCCAGGTATATATTGGGACCCCAAATCCCAGGATTCAGGCCAGAATCAAAGAACATGAAAGACATTGCAGACTAAAACAACCAGAAAGATCAGCAGTAGCTGAACATACCCTGAAACAAACTAATTCACTGAGCCGTCCAGCAGTTCATTAATCTTAGAACTGGAGGGTTGGAAGGGACTCTACAGATCAGTGGTTCTCAACCTGTGGGTCCCCACATGTTCTGGAGAAAAATAGATTAAGGCAGGGGGGAAGCCTCGTGCCCTGCAGCCCAAAAATATCTGTATACTTGCTTCCGAGTGTTTGTTACCCACTCAAGTACAGTTGGATAAAAATCAAATTCACATGAATGAGTAGAATGGCATTTAGAGAGTCACAGGACTAGAATATATAAGCACCCATAATGCACCTGCTGCTGTGAAAAGATTAGATTTGTAATATTTGGGGAAATGGAGCACAGAATAATGTGTGTGTGTGAGAGAGAGAGAGGGAGAGAGAGAGGGAGAGAGAGAGAGTGTGTGTCTGTAATGAAACGTACTTCAGCAGTTAGAGCTGTCGACAGTTTTTAAACTTGCTGGTGGCTCTGCCGACTAAATAAAAGTTTTAAGCTGTCCTCCAAGTCCCACCAACATTTTGGTTGGTTGTCTTTGAGTTTCATAGTTATTTGCACAAATACAGAAACCGGAGGTTAGGGCAAATGTAATTGCTTGTATCACAGACCGAGACACCTGTGGGGATAAACTAAGCCTGACCCTGAAGACTGTCAGAAGGAGTTAGTTGCTGGAGCTTGGTCGAAAGGGTACCCAGTAAGGAGCTTTTCCTAAAAGGAGACATCTTTTTAAGATATGGAGCTCTAATTGAAACTAAATTGCCACAGATCTTTTGAACTTCCCTCAGGCATCTCTCTCTCTCTCTCTCTCTCTCTCTCTCTCTCTCTCTCAATCTCTCTCAATCTCTCTCTCTATCTGTCCTCCAGCCTCCACTAGGAGGTCTCCCAGAGAAAATGATTACCGTAAGACCGGGACTCGTGAAATGTCTTCATGCGATGTGCAATTAAACTTGGGAAATTTGTTACAATGAAGTTCTGTGTACCCACAGGGAACGAAACACTCATGTCATCCCTGACACACACAGCAGCACAACATTTATTGTAATATGTCCAGAAAAAAAGGAGTTATATGTTTGATGTGAATCAATTTATAAATAACTTCAGTGGCCAATTGTTTCTCCAAATGAGCGTTGATGGCCGATGGCTACCAAGCTAGGATATGATCCAAAACATAATTAGAAATTATTCTTCCTCAGAGTGGGTTATTGAGAATTCAGGTGCCAGGTGATGATGAGTAAAAGGGGTGCCTTAATCTGGAGAATTTGAAGTGATTCTGCTCTGCAACTCCTCGCAGTTTTGTTTTGTGGCTAGGGGAATTTAACCCAAAACTCGAAACTCTGCAACAGAAGATTCAGCTCTGGCAACCCTATCTGCTTTTTCCAATTTGAGGGCTTCACTGGCTGAGCCCAAACACACCACAAAGCAGGTACAGCAATACCTTGGAGAAAGGTGGGGTAAAAATATTCTAAATAAATAAATAAAATAATTATATGCAAAGAGGTTAGCCAGGGGACAGAGGGAGATGCATAGCAAAGAGCCAACTCTCCAGCTGAGTGCCACAGTCTTCCCTTTGTATACCACCTTTAAATCAGAACTTAGACACTTAGAAAAAGCCTTCCACTAAATGTATAATGAATTTAAACATCATCAGTGCAGCCCAGTTAATTCAGTTTTTTTTCTCCCGCCATCTGTTAGTTAGTTTAACTGACGAGATGCTCTGATGCTCGAGCTTCATATGTTTTTTTACCAAGGGTGCTATTGTATTGTTTTATCTTAATATTATTTCTTATCTGTTTGTTTGTGGTATTGTATTCTGCTGATTTGATCAGCCCAGTGTAAGCCGACCAGAGTTCCCTCGGGAAGACGGGCGGGGTATAAATTCAATAATAAATCAATTAAATTAAATAATAAATAACAGCATGCAGGCTTTCACCACCACCACCACATCTGTCTGAAAGGAATAGGACACAGAAGTCAACTGAGTGCAATTTACCCTTGTGTGTGGTTGTGTGAGGAGAGCTGAGATGGGCAGGAGTAACTGAAGCCACGCTGAATCTTCCCCTTATAAGAGCTACACCACCATGTAGCATTTTTTCTAGGGGAATTTGGGGAAATGGTATGATTCCTTTCTCCTCCCATTTGCTTGGAACAAAAAAAGAGATGAAAACACACTTTTCAAATGCCCTGCATCCAAAACTCACTATTCCCAAATGGATGGTGAACTTAGATGACAAGGCAGATGCATCCACTTAGCTCCGACCTCTTCGGCTGAAATCCTGCATAGTTAAGTCACATGGCAGCAGCCTCGGGTGCCCAGATGTTGCTCTGCAACATCTCCCAGAAGCCTTTGCCACTTGCTGTGCTGGCCAGGATTTCTGGCAGCTGCAGGCCAAGTACAGCTGGAGACCCTAAGTGGGGGACCATTGCACTAGAGTAAGTCTACTCAATAAATGGGGATTGGCTCCGCCCATTCACCTAATTTTGACAATAATTTGAAAAAAAAAGTGAGAGGATTCTCCCTAATTTGGACAAGGCGGCAGTGACGGGATCATTTCACTTGGTTGCCTTTTGATGTGATTCTGACTGAAATCTATAGCGTGGTGGTCAACCACCGCAGACAGGACATGTCAATCAGCTCATACCACCTCAAGTAAACCTTTCTTTAAAGGCAGCAGAAAACATCCATGTTTGAGCCATGTGAGCATTTAGTGTGTGTGTGTGTGTGTGTGTGTGTGTGTGCAGGCACACACACATATCAATCCCAAAAATGGGTATCTCGACATCAAATCCACATGACTTCTTTTTGACGCCACTCAAATCCAAAGCAGCCTTTTAACCAGTTCATTCTTTTTTAGAAGGACACTCCAAAGGGAAGGTCCCACCGCAGATTCAAAACTTCAGATAAAGCACACGGAGTATTGCCTTTGGCATTGTAGCAGTTCAGATGACAAGTACATGATGGAACCTTGTGGAGAAAGCACTTTGGTCTAAAATCTGATTGTTAGTCCCAGCTAGATTCGCTTTGCACCATCAATGAAAGTTATGACAATTGCTGGCTTATTGAACTTCCTAGGACTAAGAGGATCTAACAATTGGATGCACTTCTTCACAAAGAAAGTTAAACTACAAGGAAGGAAAGCTAGGCTTGAATCCTTCTTTCCAATACGCTAGGATAGTTGGTCCTAACCCTGACTCTTGAGATGACATTGGACTTCAGCTCTCATCACTCGGCAGGACTGTTGTCCAATATACAAGCTCTGTGATACTTGATAGATGTTCGTTCGTTCGTTCGTTCATTCATGTGTTAAATTTAATCTTCTGCCTTTCCTCCGGGGAGACCATATGAGGTACATGGTTCCCTTCCTACCCGCTTTACAATAACAACAGCCTTGTGAGGGTAGGCTAGGCCGAGTTGGAATGACACGTGTCATTTCACAGCTTTCACTGGACTAGAACTTTGGACATCCAAGTAAACATCCGGTCACTACAGCACATCTGTTCTCAGTGCTACGGTATCCGAATTTGTGCCATTCCTGAACATGGGTATCAGTTCTTCTAGAATGTGGAGTTTAGAATTGTGCTTCCCTCCTACACACACACACACCATAAGGTAAAAGGTAAAGGTTCCCCCCCTGCACATGTGTGCTAGTCGTGTCTGACTCCAGGGGCAGTGCTCATCTCCATATTCAAGCCAAAGAGCCAGTGTTGTTGTGCAAGTCCGTGGCCATGTGGCTGGCATGGCTGCAAGGAAACACTGTTTTACCTTGCTGCTTCTTATGGTGGCACCTGTTTATCTACTTGCATTGACATGCTTTCAAAGTGCTAGGTTGGCAAGAGCTGGGGTTACCAGCGGGAGCTTGGCACCTGGGATTTGAACCACCGAGCTGCCGGCCTTGCAGCCAACAGTTTTCAGAAGCCTTAGTCCACTGAGCCACCACGTCCACGCACCATGGCATAGGCCAAAGAAGACAAATTGACTTCTTTGGGCTAAAAGTGGTGGAAGACCCTATCCATTATGGGTAATGGGCACACTTGGCCATGTATTCTGAAAAGTCTAACTTTGCCCATTTCTCAAAATTTCTCTGCCAAATTTTCTGCCCATTTTCAGCCCATTTGCAAAGAAAAGAGAAGAAAGGAAGACAGGCAGAAATGAAATAAATTTGTCTGAAATGGAAGCTGCAACTGAAACCAAATCACAGGGTTAATTCACCAAGGTGAAAAGAAATACTTGCTGTTAACATCCTTTGGTTTAATCATAAATAATGTGGTTACCTAATGGAACCAATCTACGGAAGGGCTGTTGATTGCTAAGCAGATGAACAGGTGAGAGTAGAAAAGCCATTTCAGCTAACTCGTGATGTATCTCAACCTGACAAGATTCCTTTTAACATGTAAATTGGCTTTACTGACACGGTCTAGATCGCAGAATGATTAATCTGGTGCACAAAGGCTGTCGCCGTAAACTCCCCCGAATTTCAAGCACCACCTAAGCCCTCTTACAATAAATACTGTTTATTTCATAAAGGGAGGGGGGAGGAGGAGAAAGAAGAAGTAGAAGAAGAAGAATGTGTCACCATATAATTAGAGGGGCTGCCATGTCAAAAACGTCTTGTAGGAAGTTATTAGAGGAGAAATGAACAGCTGCTCGCGAAGCATCATCCCAGTGATTATCTAAATCAAAGGTTCACATACTTGGTCCTGAGCTGGAGCTATAAGTCATCTTTATTTAACTTTCCCAAACAGATAGCTAGAGGCAGGCCTTATTACAAACCTCTGTTGGGTTTAGTTGCGTTCACCTTGGTGTGACTTCCCTTTAAACAATGTCAGGAAGAGACTCTGAGCAAGGGTTGTGGGGTGTTTTTTGACATCCTTGCAATGGCTTGAGACACCTTCTAAGCTGGTGCAGCTGGAAGATGCAGGGGGAACGGGAGCTCTTATTTCCACATCGGCATTTTGACAGAGGCAAGGATGTGTTCTGGCATGTGGAGAGCATTGCATTTTCCTCCCTGGTGGGGCTGGCTCCATAATGGAGGAGAAGGCAGTTTTGCAAGAAATGCTAAGATTAACAGTACTGTATTGTCAAAATTGGTATCTTTCGGATCCATCTAGAACCGTGCGTCAGTGAAGAATCTCAGTCATCCAGGTGAGGTTATCCAGAAGCTGAGTCATGGCAATTGGACTTCATTTCTTGAGAGATTGAGATGTTTCGCTGCTCATCCAAGCAGCTTCATCTGTCTAAAGAAAGTTGGTGAGAGGCCTCCAATTTATAGTTCACCTTGCTTTGATGCTACCCTGCTTTGAATAGACTCGTTTGGTGCACAGTGGCCTGAACAGCTTCACTAGTTGGACGATGTACTATTGTACATCTAACAAGCCCTTTCAGTCTATCATCCACCTAATGAGCCTATTCAGGCCATTGTCTACCTAACAAGCCTATTCAGGCCATTGTCCACCTAACAAGCCTATTCAGGCCAGGGTGGTGTGAAATCAAGGTGAACGATAAATTGGAGGCCTCACACCAACTTTCCATAGACTGATGAAGCTACTGGGATGAATAGTGAAATGTTTCAATCTCAACAGAAAAGAAGTCCTGTTGCCATGACTCAACATCCAGATATCTAGAACTGTGGTTCCAACCTTGGGTCCCTAGATGTTCTTGGACTACAACTCCCAAGCATCTTGGCAAGCACAGCCACGGGTGACAGGCTTCTGGGAGTGTTAGTCCAAGAAAATCTGGGGATCTAAGGTTGGGGATCACAGTTGTAGAGAATGCACCTAGAAAGGTCAAAAGCAATGCCATGCGGAACAGGATTGTTGTAGGTCCTGAATTGAGTGCCATCTTGTTTGGACAGCATTCCATGGAGATGAAACTGAGGAGGCTTTCTTTCCTGTTGTTTCCTGTGCAAAACAACAGGTTAAAAAGAACATATATAAACACTGGGAAGGCAATGAGATTTACTAAAGCAGGAGAATGTTTCATTCACGAGTCTCAGCATGGTGAAACATAGAAAATCACTAGGCAGAAGAAATATATTGAGCATTTCCCCACTTTTGGTATGCAATTTTTCAACTCTTTAAGATTGGAGGACCTATTCCGGCACCAGTCTACTGTTTGTGCATGCATAATCTCACCAATAATTCTTAGAGAACTATTAGTTCCTACCCTGAGAGTCCCTAAAAATAAATCTGTTTACTTCAGCTGAACTCAGTCTGCATTGATTGTTACAAATTGGGTTGGTACAATTTTTAGAAGCACAGTGTTCTATTAAGAGCCTCTTTTACGGGTTGATAAAAAAAGGGAACTCAAATGAACTTCTAGTCAAAGAATAAAATAATCTCAAAAGGTTTAGAAATTGTGGTACTCTTTGCCTTGGCTATAATGTAGTCAATGTAGCTTATGAATAGTGTGACGAAAC